>LQRL01062785.1:2114-13513 GCA_001703475.1 Hydroides elegans | reverse complement strand
TAGCGGCTCCAAAGATTTGGAACTCTCTGCCCAAAAGTGTGAAAGAAGCCACTTCTCTTCCCCTCTTCAAAAAGAAACTTAAAACACATTTGTTTCAGTGCGCCTATATTGATTAAGTCTATGTATTAAATTGTCAGTAGTCATTTCAATGTTTTTAGTATTATATAGTTTATTACATTGTTAGGGTTACAAATATTTTACATTATTTGTTGGTTTCAGTAGAATCACTTTTGTAAAGCGCTTTGGGCAATCTGTTGAAAAAGCGCTATATAAGCAACAGTATTATTATTATTATTATTATTATTATATGTCGTCTGATATAACGCATTTTCTCTACCTCTCACGAGTGATTTGATGTTCTAAAACGATACAATGCTGCAGCCAAATTATTTGGGTGCAAACTTAGGTATTTTAAGTTTTAATTGGACTTCAAACATTCGGGCAGGTCCGTCAGTCTTCGATTAAACAAGGAAGTATTTGTGAACCACGAAAAGGCCCCAACCGCTCCCCGATTCGAAATGGTATTGACTATCTCGTGTATGTCCATGTTTTGGAAAATCCAATATTTTTGGCATTTTTGGCCAACTTCCGGTGGCCGAAACAGTCGAAAGGCACATCTACACACCAATACCTTTCATTTGAACCTATTCACAGGTCTCTACGACAATTCATTGCAGAGAAACAGCCTGGAAAAGCTTATGTTTCGAAAAACCGCTGTTTGTAGACATTTTGGCCAATTTCGGCCATTTTCGGTGGCCGAATATCATGTCAAAAGGCACATCTATAGGCCTAGATCTTTCATATGAGACTATTCCCAGGTCACTACAACCATTCGTTACCGAGTAACAGCCTTGAAAAGTCCATGTTTCGAAAAACCGCTGTTTTGAGACATTTTGGACAATTTCGGCCGTTTTTGTGGTCGAATCTGGCCGAAACTGTCAAAAGGAACATCTACAGGCCAAGACCTTTCATATGAGCCTATTCCCAGGTCTCTACGACCATCCGTTACAAAGATACAGCCTGGAAAAGCCTATGTTTCGAAAAACCGCTGTTTTGAGACATTTTGGCCAATTTCGGCCATTGTTGGTGGCCGAATCTGGCCGAAACTGTCAAAAGGCACATCTACAGGCCAAGACCTTTCATATGAGCCTATTCCCAGGTCTCTACGACCATCCGTTACAAAGATACAACCTGGAAAAGAATCGATGACGGACGGACGGACAGACGGACACCCCGAATCTATAGGCCTAATGAATGTAAGAAATAATACTTAAGTCACGATTTAACAATACATCTCAATCAATCTACCGAGATCATGGCCGGACCAAAGACTTGCCCGACCATGTCGATATTCTGTAAACACCTGAGCAATCCCAGCAAACCTTTCACCGTAAAACCCCGTTTAAATGCTTACGAGTAGATATGAAAATTCCCAAAATTAATTTAGCAAGAGATGTACCTTCCGAAAGCTTTATTTGAAACATATATTTAATCATTCTCGTAATTACTGGAACTTTTAGTGGCATTTCCCGGTCTCACCATATAACATTGGTATCGGCGTACTCGTATTAGGTTTCAAGATAAACCTTATAAATCGTAAGTTTACTTCTACTTCTATCCGTTTACTCGGCAAAACCTTGCGGCATCACACTTTTTAACGCATCCCTTCTCGTTTTATACCTAGACTACACAATTCAGAATCAGGAAGTTTTAACTTCTAAGGTAAATGGTATAAAAATGTAATATGATCAATTTTCTGCATTACAAGTAGGCTGTACGAGGGCAGCGAGGTACTTTCGGCCAGATTTTGAGTTGTTTTGAAGATGATAAGAAATTAAGGAATTGACAACTCTCAAACTGAATGCGTACTTAAAGAGGGGGTAAAAAGGAATTGTTATCAACCCGTTCCTTTAATGACCATTACTCAGTAACGAATAAAAATACAAATATCATTTGTTGAAAAGATCAATTTCGGCCGTTTAAAATTTAAATCTTCAAAAAATCGCACTGTCCAACAGTTTTCTTTTCGTTATGAATCCTTATGTGTCATTTTGAATAAAATTTAACATGTATGACATGTAAACAAATGATTATGACTAAAAGTGTATTGCTCGAATTTGATATCTTGATTATCGCCCATTTAGTTCAAAGACATTTTATATCAGTTTCGACTTGAAATTTCAAGATATATCTCTATCAAACCACGCCACTTTTCCATATGACAGTGTATGTGTAACAGTAAGCTTTAAAATGCTAGATTATGTGATATTTGAACGTTCGCCGAAAACACCTTTCGAAACGAAATACCTTCTTGACCTCGTACCATATGTGAAATACAACTTATTGACTTTGAACCACCTAAAAATTCATTTGGGTCTAAGCGTCTGGAGTTTGCACTAATATGCCTTTTGACATCTACCTCTGATTTCGTGAATAAAACTAACGAACGATACAATCAGTCCCAAAAGCAATTGACAGCAGTAACTTATCTTAATATCGCTCAGGTTATGATGATTTTACTTAACTAATGGGGATTATTAATCGAATTTTTAGTTTTGTTTTTCATCATTACGTAAAGGTTAGACTGTATGCAAATCTTACGTCGGTTTAATTTCAATATAGACCAAAAATCAACATTTCTTTATAAAGTATCCTTATATCTAATGTAAACAAATGACTACTAGCCCATATATTGAGTAAACCTGCATTGAAGTCTGAAGATTATATGCATGAATGTTGTGCGAATACTTTTTTGGTACTTAGCTATTGGACAACAATAAGAGACTTCGAATTCGGAAAGTAACGGCCGTTTTCGGTCTTTATATCTTTCCTGATCGAAAATCGAAGATATATTTTATCCGATCAATTATGCGCTGAAGTGTAAATACACTTCTTACTTCTCGGTAGAAAGACATTCTTGTTCGAAAACTCTCGATCTTTATCGGTATTTTTACTCAAGTTTTGCACCTAGCTTTATGTTCATTTGTGCCAATTTTTAACCAATTTTTCGGGCCTTTTAGCGAAAACAATGCTCGACTTTGGCCAGATTTGGGGTTTTAGAAAGTGGACAAAAATGGCATTTTTAGACCTCTAGCACGTCGAATAACAAAGTAAGGAAAAAGATGAAATGAGAGATATATTTTCTAAATGTATAAGGAGCGTTTTGTTTTCTTTACAGACTATACAGCGCTCAGTCAGGACCAGCCCACTAGTTACATTCAACTGAGGAGTATTTTTACCATAAATGCAACTTCGGTTAGGACATAAAAAAAAAGATTTGGCTAAGCGATTTGATATTTCAAAGACACTATGAACAAGAATATTTAATAGCTGGCTTGTAGCTATGCATGACGCAATTGAAAAGACTGATATTTGGCATACAAAAGAGCAAGTTAAATCTCCAAAACCCCGTAGATATAACCATTTACCGGACATTCGAGCGACAATTTATTGCGATGAAGTTTAAATTGCAACTCTAAAGAGCTGAGCCTGCAAAATATAACTTGGTCTTCCTTGAAGCATCACAATATAGCTAAATATCTAATCGCAGTGGCTCCAACATGTGTATCTGCTGGCTTTGATGGTCGATATAGACGAAAATGAATTACTTTGAACCGTGGTTGTTAGATAAATGTGAACCTCAAGATATAATCCAAGCTGATAAAGGGTTTGGCATAAAACATGAATGTAAAGATCGGCCTATTAACTTACATTTGCCACCAGGGTTGCGCGGTCAAATTGAAATGCCATGAGTAGCTGTAGAATAAAATGACACATTCTAGCCGAACAAGTTATTTGAAGATTAAACAATTTCAGGATTTTAAGTAATCATGAACCACTAACGCTTGTTCCATAATTAGACAAAATGGTTGTTGTTTTCTCTGGGCTTTGTAATTTTCAAGAACCTATTTACAAAGATTAATGCAAATATGCACATTTGTTACGTTGACCACTTGAAGACAATCAATTGACTCGGAAAAATAAATCACAAAAAAAAATACCTGGCATTATGTTGGTGCAAATAGAGTGAAACCACCATTTATATAGTGAGCAGTTAAAACTGGTTTCAGAATGAGTTTTCTGTTCATCAACGTTTTTCTGACATATATTACAAACATACATAAGACGAATACACTTCTGTGTTATAACGCCTTTTGGCTTTTGAACCTTATTTGACGCAGAAATGTTGTCTGCTGAACGCTTCCATTCCTTCACATTGATCCGTTGAATCATTTGTTGTTCCTAAACTCTGTTTAACCTTCAAGAAGACACGGTCCTACTTGATAAAGCCAGAAATATTCAACATTTTTAGTCTTTCGTCACAATCGAATTTTATTTGCTCTAAAAAAGTAGCCAAATGGTAAATAAACAAAATCATCATAATGATGTGTGGAAGTACATGTCATTTGGCAAACCTGAAAGTATTTATACCACACATTTCCGTGGGGTTCAGAGGGTAGGCAATGTTTCATTGCTTTGGTTTTTGCATCGACGTTCAAGCCAATAATTTTAGTTTAGAGTTATCTGAATCAACACCCTTAATATCATTTCGTTTTATTTTACTTTCTGTGACAAAACCCTTTCTTTTTTATTTCCACAAGTCTGAGTTAGCCTGCTCGGTGTGTTTTTTTTTCAATACAGATCTATCATTCTCAGGTAAACCCATATCGGCTACTAATAGCTTTATTCTATATTGTTCAATGCTGGATTTGTGTATATTAGCAGTCGTTACAATGACTGAGTTCGGAATAGGTTTATTTTGCATAGGATTGATTTTTTTTCTGTTCGCTAAATGAATATAACACGAATTTGGTGATTTGGATTCTATTATTTTAGGCATCATGTCAGTTACTACATTTGACGAGTGTATTGTGTTTTCACGATTCGATGAGCTCATAGGCGACAGAATAAATACATTAAAGAAGCAATGATCATTTTAAAAAATGATTTAACTTAATTTTGTTTTGATTCAAGTTATAATAGATATCATTTGCGGAATACTTTACTTCATAAATATAGAAATTCTAACCTTAATTTAGATACTGATCCTTCTTTCATTTTATATTCACCAACTTCCTCGGCCCTTTTTTGGAACCATTTGGAACATTCCATGCAGAAGTACTTGAATCGAGGAATTTCAACCTGATGAATTATTTTTGTTTTGATTAACGCGCTTGCTATGTGGTTACATGAACCATGAACCATTGTCGAAATGCCTCAGCTATATCCTTGTGAATCTTTTTATTGGCTTCGGATTTCATAAGTATACCAACCTATTTTTACATGGTTAACTAATTTTAACCATTAGCCCATAATATCGATTAAATTCGAGTAATAAACTTATCATATAAATATTGGATTTACTTTTTAAAATCACAGATTCATCAAGATATACAAGTAAATATGATGCTGACAATTTTCAATCAATTGTTGACATAACATTTCAATTTAACTTTGAAAAAACTACATTTGTTGGGTGAAGACGGAGAGATGGGTAAGTATAAAAATTTATTAAAAAAACAATAAAACGAACGCAGACGCAAGGTTGATCAATTTTGTTAAACAAGAAGAAGGAGCAAAAAATACACAAGACATAAATCCTTGAGACAGGTAGTTATTTGAAGATCTGAGTTGACATCAAGGAACGGCTATATTTCTCGACATTATGATATTGATGACGGCAACCAACCAGGTCATAATGATAGATCTAACAACATCTTGTAGAGTATTTTATGGGTAGCTCAATGTTGATAAAGTGCAAAATTTCTAAATGACGAGTAAAAAAACAGAGACAAAATAATAACGGGCATCGAACCACTTATGCCTTTAACAAAACTATGTTGATTTAATACCATCGTCCTTATATCCCCATATCCCAGATAATAGGAATACGCTACACATGTAGACATGTCGCCAAGAATCTCTTGTTGTCAAAGGGCCGAAAAACCAAACACAACCAAAAGCGACAACCACCGAAAAAGATGGAGTATTGGCAGCGTAGCTTGTAGATTAAAATCGCCAAAACGAAATATGTGATGACATAATATTCTAATATTTTATATATGGAAAACGAAAATGTCTTGATGAGAACGTTTTTATTTATTTTTAAAATATATTTTTTCCAATATTATATTATTCCTTTTAAGCCGTAATATAGTTTTATGTGTATTGTATGTGAACGTTTTTATTGGTAAATGTACTATTTTTTCCTGTAAATCTTAATATATATCATGGCTTTTTTTCGCATGACACCCAATGACATATTAAAAAAAATCTGATTTCCCCTCGAAACAAAATTACAAATAACGGCAAAATAATTGCTTTTGAACATCCGAACTTCGCTAAAATGTGTTTAAAGGTGTTTGACAAGTTGAATATAACACAATTGCTTGCTCCACATTAGTTCTCAAACGGCTCACCAGGGACCCCCACTAGCACTTGAGCCAGGAGCAATATTGCATCATCGCAGTGCTCATACATCATAGTTGTAAAATTATTTGATTTGGTTTTTTCCATTTTCTTTATTTTTTCTCATTTCATCCTTTTAAAATTTACAACTTTAACTTGTACTAAAAAGTCAAAAAGGCTGCGTAACTCATGTAAAAAAAACGATTTGTTGATCTATATTGCTGTTAATTCCATGTAAACAAAATTATGTGATAAACGCCAAGATGCTACATTATTATAACGCATACGGCACAAATCTCTTTGTAAAAGAAAGATAAAGTAAATATTTCTGTAAATATATTTGCTGCCAGCATATCATATCTAAATCATATCTACTCATGAAACAATTCTTTTTATCAAACGGGGGTGGTTAAAAATACATAAGGAACGCTACCATGACGTTTAATAAACTTATGCTCATTTATTTCTGACATATTTGTGACTCTGCTCTGAGTAAAAAAATGTGTTGTATATTTAAAGAAAACGGATTGAAATATTAACAAAAAATGGAATACGGGTCTTGGACTCTTGTAAAGTTACGCGATCAAAGTAGAAAAAGAAATGCAGAGATTTCTCATATATGATAGAAATGGATCTGCCCAAAAAGTTTACGGCCATAAAGTTTCAAAAATTTACAACATGGGACAACAAGTTTCCATTCAAAAAGGTGCGTAAATATACAATTTATGCAAAAAAAGTTTATTTCCTATCGGCTTCGGACCCTTCAACGCTTTTAATACATGTAATATTATTAGAAAATGATAATGTTCCTTATTTTTATTTAGATAGTTTGGACTAGAAACTTTTTGTCCTATGTTGTCAATTTTGAAAAACTTTTTGGGCGGAAATTTTTGGGCCGGATTCGATAGAAATAACAACTTTTCAAAATCGGACAGCGCTGATGTGTCTTTTGGAATCCAGGTCAAAATGTCGACGGTCAAAATGTCGACGGTCAAAAACAACAATTTACTATTTAATAGAAAATATTATTGTCACTCGTATTTCATAACTGGTTGTCCGTTACCAATTAACCCTCAGTAACTTTTGGAATATTTCATCTGTGCTTCTCGTTCATCCAAAAAATTTTATCAATGACAGGCGTTTACCAATCGATGTCTGCATATCTCGTGCCATATTTTGATCTGTGCTCCTCGTTTATCCATCATATTTACTGTATTAACCTTTCAGTGCCAATATATGTCAATTGAGCATCTGACTTGGACATGCTTAATCCGCATACTGCATTGAACTTATCAAAATCTATTGTTCGACTGTAAAGTTTGGAAAATATTGAGTATCTAGATGAATGGTCCAGATATGTTAACGATTGCGCAGAGAAAGAGAAAAAATATTGTAAAGAGTGTTCGGATTATGTATCGATTGAATAGATATCGATAGTGTGAATAAATTGAGAAATGCAAGGTTGTGTTTTATTTATGACTGTTATGGTTTTTTGACCGTCGACATTTTGACCGTCGACATTTTGACCTATGTTGCCAAAATTGGCGACATTTAGACCGTCGACATTTTGACCGTCGACATGTTGACCGGATACCGTCTTTTGAAATGAATAAACCAAATAACACGAGAAAACTGAGTAACCTATTTTTACCTTGTTGATAAAAGGATCGACGATAAAAGCAAAAACTCAAAAGCAGAAACCCAGAGAAATATTTACTGTATGTTCGATTTGCGAAAACCGATGATTTGTATATCAAAGCTAGCATTATAACTATAATCCTTTTTTATCCTCTCATCATCACTTAGAAACGCATGACCACCTCTATTTGAATAATAGGATACACAACAACATGTTTTGCATTTCGTATTTATTTTCTCAAATTGATTTGTTTTAAGATTTAAGCATTAAACCATAGTTTTTGCTTCTAAAGCATGTTTTCCTCCATTTATTCCAATGGACAATACTCGTGTACTTGAGGTGATACACTATAAACGGCTTTGTATGTACACAGGATGGTTACATAACACCCCGTGAAGTAGCCGAAAAGCGGATGGCTCATATATCTTTTCGCCATTGTTTTTAGTGTGTACCCCTGAGGATTTCCTATTACCGTTCATATATAATAAATAACAGTCAATTAGACAACTGCAACTTAGCAAGCATGTTAAATCAATTCTGAAATATTTATTTTCACAACGAAAATCGTTATGTTCATTAAACTTCTAAAATTTCAAAGATCTAAACCATTTCCTGATATTTTTAAGCCAGCTGGAATTGATTTGGGAATTCATTTTATGAGGAACAGCTCGTGAGGTGCTCTCTATCACACTTCCTATTAGAGAGTTTGTGCAATTTTGGGAAATCCGCTAGAATGACGTCAAAATTACGTAAACAAACCAGTAACACGCAATGTGATTGGATGTATTTGGGGAATTCCAGGAAAATACAGGCTATTTACACAAAGATTTTATATTGGCACAGACTCTCTAATATGTGCATGTAATTAGGCATGTCAGCTGGATATAATGTTTTTTTTTGCATGTATATTCATTGAATGTATATAAATTTGTTTATAATCTTGAAATTATTATATTTGTGTGTTTTTTTTTAAAATAATTTCAGTGAATAAACATTTGAAATTGAAATATTCCCCGCATTCGGAAAGTAAAGACCGTTTTCAGTTATTGTCACTTTCCTATTCGAAAAGTCGGGACCTACTATTTATGTGACGTCATCCTGGGGAAACCTTCAACCAAACATGCTTCCGGGTTGAGTTCAGTAAAACCATGTGATCTCTCTTATCCAATCATATATGCTCCTTAGGGTAAATAAACCACTTTTTTCCGAATAGAGAGACCGTCTTGTTCGATAAGTCGAGACTCTTTAAGGTCTTTTACTAACCGTCACCTTTTTCGGTTATATTTCCGAATGCGCCCTCTGTTTACACTACGCAACCATTTTACTTCCGTAAATACTTCTTATTATTTACGTTTGCGGGTTATCACTTCCATAAGAAATCACTCAACTATGAACTAATCTATTTTTTTTATTTAATGGAGGATATGCTGGTATAATTTCATAATATTTCTTGTGAACAATTTATGTGATATTCGTAATATATTGTTTATAACTATTGACATATCTTATTTGATATAATTGAACGATTTATTGTGGGCGATAATATATGATTTTAAAAAGCCAGCCACACCTTTTTACAAGTGCGTCCGTCTGTCCAGCATCGCTTGCTTGTACAAATCCTCAAAGTTGAGGGCCTATAGAATTGGGGTGTATGTCCGACCGTCCATCCGTCTACGAGTAGCCGTCCCTCAAAGTTGAGGGCCTATAGATTTGGGGTGTATGTCCGACCGTCCATCCCTCTACGATAGCGATTCCAGACCTTTTTTTAAATTTTTAAACAAATTGGTATCAATCGAAAGGTCTAGTCTCGAGAAGCATAGAACTGCTTTATTTTTCATGATGCGACCATTATTAACGAAATTATGGACATTTGAAGTTTGAAATTCCCAAAATTGTTTCTGACATAAGAAAAAAAGATTATTAAAATCATAGAATGTTACGTTTGTGTATCATTTTTACTTCTATATTTAACCTTTGTGACGTCAATATCTCGTACGATATATATGTAAAGGCATATTTACACACAATTGTATTTTTTCATATTTATTTAACATTTATTACATATACAACTATTTTTAAAAAGTCGATGTACTCACAAATTATACACAGATTTTCAGGTCCCCTTTCTCGTAATCTTCTAGAAGTTTATACGTATAAACGTCATCGCTTTCTTCGTAGACCACGTAGAAAAAAGAAGGATACCCAGGAACCTTTAAATCCCATTTTCAATATATTATAAATACACAAATGAATTTCGCTAATAGATACTAATATTAAAAATTCTTTTACTAAGGATACAAAATATCTTCACTTTAATATTGAATGTTAATTCCATTAATTTATGATTTACTTATATCCAGTACATTAACAATTTAATACATAAAAAAATATCAATTACAATAAATTCAATACTTTATATCAAAATTCAATGTCATAATATGCTCAAAGTATATAAGGTTTAAACTATATAGTACAATCATTGAAACAATATTTGGAAACAAAAACACATCTAACAAATATCAATAAAGCTATAAAACTTATGTATAGGGAACCATCTTATCCTATGTGACACCTGGGAAATGACTTTGCCGAAATACATTTTTTCTGTTCCAGCTTCAATAAACCTATGCTGTATGCGCTTTCCAACAAGCATCGGGGATCCCTCTGGGTGGTCCATGGGCAGTGTGAAGGCGTGTTGTATGAGTTTTTCTAGGTTTGAAACCAATTCTTCGACGGAGAGGTCTCTGCGTCGCTTTGTTCCAGCAATGGGCATAGTGAAGTTGTATACTTTGTCTTGATGGCGTTGCTTCAAAATGTTCTTGCGGAATCTTAATTGGGCTTTAAGTGCGTCTTTTTTCTCCGACTCGGTATTGAAAGTGTTCAATGTTGATGAAATGTGGTCTTTTGATTGCCACAATCCATAAAACACTATGTCCTGTGTCTGTATTTCCATTTCATGAAGCTTCCTTTTTCGAGATTGCTCTGCTTTTTCGAAGGCTTCGCGTTGTTGGACCAGTTTTTTGTCCATTATTTCCTGTTTTCGTTGCATAAATGCTTTGTGTACTGATCTTGCCTCCGTACGTGCGTCATTGTAAATGGAGATATTCTGTGACTGCAACCAATCACTTGTTTTATTCAGGCTGAACATAGAACATAGATGTAGGCTTCAGCTGAAATCGTACTAATGTGAGGTTTGGAGCGAAGAAGGCCATCTAAATAAGCAAATACCGACTCTGAAAATTTGTTGTGCTTCTGGGCGCTCTTTGTTGAAGCTATGAGGTCTCTATTTGGATTGTCGAAGGCGCCACCCTTGAGGTGATCCTTGAACTGAACTTCCAATAACTTAGAAATT
>LQRL01062722.1:2091-13568 GCA_001703475.1 Hydroides elegans | reverse complement strand
AAAAAAAAAAAAAAAAAAAAAAAAAAAAAAAAAAAAAAAAAAAAAAAAAAAAAAGGGGGGGGGGGGGAAGGGATTATAGATAAGGAATCGATAAATGTAAAAGTTGGCTATTTCTTTTTATCCCTTGTGAAAATTAATAAAATAGCTACACACGTTTTATGTGTGGAGGGTGGTGTCAAGAGAATTTTATCCAGTCAGAAAACTTATTCATTTATAATCATTTATTATCAATATGGGTTGGTAGGGAATATTGGGCCTTTGAGAGATGCGAAAAAAGATTTAAAAAACGGATTTTGTTCCGAACAAAAAAAGGAAAAAAATATATAAAAATGTAAAAAAAAATATAAAAAAATCAAAAAATACCAAAAAAAGGGAAAAATAGAGTTGTTTAGGGAGAGGGGATGGTTGCGGGTGTGATTCATATTACTTAATTCGGGTGTCCAAATGAGAACTGTGATAGATTTTGTACATTTAAAGAACAAAAGAAATTTAGGATATTTGATAGGTTAGGATTGTATTCTGCACTAGGTAGTATCGAACAGTGTCAGATAATGTTAAATAATGAAAACCTCGCATTTCTGAGGTAATAGCTTTAAAAAGCTAAAGTAATGCCGTGAAAGCTGCTCTGAATCTCGATGAAAATCATTAGAGAATAATGCAAGGCTAGAATAGAATAATACAATACGAAGACATTTTATATACAAGCATAAACGCCATTGCAAATAACCAATATTTAAAACTTAGATTACAATTTGGGGTTGCAAAAATAATAGTTTTCACTTTGCACCCTATCAAAATTTATATTTGGTTTACACTCTTCATGTCTTCTGTTGCCGGGCATTTACCGCTGTGTAACTTAGAATTTGTCAATGTTTTGTAACAGATCCAAATTAATGTTTAGTTTAAAATATCTTTCCTCGACCATCGGGCAATCATCACTCTAAATATATCCAAATTTTCAATAGTTTTTGTTGAAAATATTTTTGTACCAGATCCAAATTTTATGATTATTTTACAATATCTTTCCTCGACCATCGGGTAATCATCACTCTAAATATATCCAAATTTTCCATAGTTTTTTGTTGAAATTATTTTTGTACCAGATCCAAATTTTATGTTTATTTTACAATATCTTTCCTCGACCGTCGGGCAATCATCGCTCTAAAGTTATCCAAGTTTTCAAGCTTTTTTTAGCTATCTTAAAATTTTTAATTTTTTAACCATTTTTAACTATTTTGCTATCGTAATTTTAAATGTTTTAACTATTTTGCTAATTTTTGTACCAGACTAAATTCTTTGTTTATTTTACAATATATTTCCTAAACAATCGGGCAATCATCACTCTAAAGTTATCCAAATTTTCAATAAGTTCTTTTTACCATAATGCTATTTTTGTACCTGATCCAAATTATATTTTTATTTTACAACAAATTTCTTCGACCATCAGGCAATCATCACTCTAAAGTTATCCGAATTTCCAATGGTTTTTAACCTTTTTGCAATGTTTTGTATTAGATCCAAATTTATGTTTATTTTACAATATCTTTCCTCGACCATCGGGCAATCATCGTTGTAAAGTTATCCAAATTTTAAATCGTTTTTTTTTTCAACTATTTTTCAATGTTCTGTACCAGATCCAAATTTATATTTATTTTACAATATCTTTCCTCGACCGTAGGGCAATCATCGCTCTAAAGTTATCCAAATTTTCATTTTTTTTTTTAAAAATTTCAATCCATTTTTCAATGTTTTGTACCAGATCCAAATTTATATTTATTTTACAATATCTTTCCTCGACCGTAGGGCAATCATCGCTCTAAAGTTATCCAAATTGTCTTTTCTCTTAATTTCAAACCATTTTTCAATGTTTTGTACCAGATCCAAATTTATGTTTATTTTACAATATCTTTCCTGGACCGTAGGGCAATCATCATTCTAAAGTTATCCAAATTTTCAATTTGTTTTTCAAGCCATTTTTCAATGTTTTTTACCAGATCCAAATTTATGTTTATTTTACAATATCTTTTCTCGACCGTAGGGAAATCATTGCTCAAAATTTTCATTGGTTTTTAATAGTTTCTTAGTATTTTTTTGTTGTTGCTTTTTTGTACCAGATCCCATATTTTGTTTATATTACTATATCTTTTCTCAACCTGCGGGCATTCATCGCTAAACCTTATCAAAATTTCAAATATTCTTCTATGTTTTGCTTTTCGAAATTCCAAATAGAATTTTCTTGTTTTTGTTTCCAAATTATAACCAGCACTATTTATGTGTCTGATCAAAATCTATGTTTATTTCATGAAATCCTCCCTCGACCATCGGGCATTCATCCCTTTGAGACTTTAAAAAATCAAATTGTAAAAATAGATTTCTATTTGGCTCTTTTAAATCCTGACTTAAGTTATCTCTGATCCTATTCAATATTCAGCTTCCTTTTTCGCCTAGATCCTCGGACATATTTTCGCTGTGTTACTTATCTAATATTTCATATGAGCTTTATCTTGCTTATTTGTTTGGTGTTACACAAATTAGCATATCGCTCCAAGACACGTGGTTTAAAAGCAATCTAACTTCTCATCTTCAAACGTGAACGGCAAATCTTATTTACTGTACAGCCTGTTCGAAATCTATTTTAATCATTTTGAAACACTTGACCTTGATTTTCAAGGTCAAAAAGGGTCAAATGAAAAACATAACTTGCCAAGTTTTAAGATCATATATATATAAAATATAAATACAGGAAGACATAGTGTTCTATTGAGCATGAAATGATCACCCATATTGAGTGGAGCCCCGGAATAGGCAACATAGACACTCCATTTTTGGAATGTTCGATAGCCAGCATTGAGTGATTAACCTTACGGTTTTATCGCCTCAGTTCTAATGCGCTATGTGCGTCATCTTTTTCCTTCAGCAATACCCCGCCGTCACTTGAACGGGTCAGGGGGTGCGGGAGAATGTATGTGCACTTAACGCTATAGCGTTGAGGCAATAACACCGTGAGGCCAATCACTCAATGCTGGCTACCAGAACACACCATAAATGAAGCATGATCATCCATATTAAGCGGATCCCCGGAAATGGCAATATCGACACCCCATTTATGGAATGTTCGATAGCCAGCAATGGGTGATTAACTTCACGGTTTTTATCTTCTCAGCGCTATTTTCCGTTATGTGCGTCATCATTTTCCTTTAGCAATACCCCGCCGTCACTTGAACGGGTCAGGGGGTGCGGGAGAATGTATGTGCACTTAGCGCTATAGCAATGAGGCAATATCACTGTGAGGCCAATCACTCAATGCTGGCTACCGGAACACACCATAAATGGAGTGTGGATATAACCTTTGCTGGGAATCCGCTTGAATTTTGTCATTTCATGCTCAATAGAATACTCGGCATGCCTGTGTTTATATACTTAATAAATGATCTTTGAACTTGACAAATCTCCCGTTTTTCGTTTGACACCTCTGACCTTGAAAATCAAGGTCAGTTGTTCCACAATGATAAAAGATTGTTTTTGAGCAGGCTATACAGTAACTAAGACTTGACGTTCACGTTTGAACATGAGAATTAAAATTTCTTACAAAACCACATGTCTTGGATTTTCCTTCGGCTCTGCAAAATAACCTTGATTTGTAAGGTGTGTATCCGTTTTAAAGATTACAAAGCATCATCTTGATTTGAAGGTGATTGTTTTAAAACATACCATTAAATATACTAAGACTCTAAATAACCCAATAAATCGACTACTAGTAAGGCTAAAACACCTTGATTTGTAAGGTCTGCACCGCTTTCTTTAATCAATAACCATCGTCTTGAATTTAAGGTGATTGTTTTCTAATGTGCCCACGGTCAAATTTTCCTTCGGCTCTGTAAAATATCTTGATTTGTTAGATATTCTACAGTTTTTCTTTCATATAAAAGCGTTTTTCATTGACCAGAAGATGTGCCAAAAATAAATGTCTCGCTAGCCTCATCAAAATAAAAACCTTGATTTTTAAGGTTTTTTTTACCATAAAACATCGTCTTAAATTGAAGGCGATGGGTTATAAGATATGTCCGTGGTTCAGTTTTTTCGCTGGTTCCAGCAAACAAAAAAAAATATATATATATAAAAACGACGAAGCACACCTTGCTTGTGAAGGTATGCTCCTGTCTCTTTAATCACAACACATCGTCTTGAATTGAAGGTGATGGGTTATAAGATATGCCCATGGTAATTTTTTTTCGCTGGTTCCAGCAAAAAAGAACAATGAAGCACACCTTGATCTTTAAGGTCTGCTCATGCCCCTTTAACCATGACACCTCGTCTTGATGAGAAGGCGATGGGTTATACGATATGACCGTGGTTAAGTTTTTTGCTGGTTCCAGCCAAATGAAAAAAAAACACACACACATTGCTTTTTAAGGACCGCACTAGCTTCTTTAACCAAAACACATCGTCTTGAATAAAAGGCGATGGGTTATAAAATATGCCCATGGTTCTTTTTTTTTAGTCCGAGCAAAAAAAAAACACCTTGAATCTTAAGGTCGATACCACCACCCATCATCTTGATAAGGAGGTGATGGGTTATAATCTATAGCCATGTTTCAGTTTTACACTAGTTAAACACCTTGATTGTTAAGGTCTATACCAGTTTGTCTTATAACACATCGCCTTTATTTAAAGGTGATCGGTTATAAGATATGCCCGTGGTTCGATTTTTCACTTGTCAGCGTAAAAACGACCTTGAATTTAAGGTCCATATCATTTTTTATTTTAATTACAACACATCATCTTGATTTAAAGATGATGGGTTATAAGATATGCTCGAGGTTCGATTTTTCACTTGTCAGCGTAAAATAAGACTTTAATTTTTAAGGTCCATACCAGTTTTTTTTTAATTACACACATCATCTTGATTTAAAGATGGTAGGTTATAAGATATGCCCGTGGTTCGATTTTTCACTTCTCAGCGTAAAAAAGACCTTGAATTTAAGATCCATACTAGTTTTTTTTTTAAAAATTACAACACATCATCTTGATTTAAAGATGATGGGTTATGAGATATGCTCGAGGTTCGATTTTTCACTTGTCAGCGTAAAATACGACTTTGAATTTTTAAGGTCCATACCAGTTTTTTTTTTAATTACAACACATCATCTTGATTTAAAGATGATGGGTTATAAGATATGCCCGTGGTTCGATTTTTCACTTGTCAGCGTAAAAAAGACCTTGAATTTAAGGTCCATACCAGTTTTTTTTTTAATTACAACACATCATCTTGATTTAAAGATGATGGGTTATAAGATATGCCCGTGGTTCGATTTTTCACTTCTCAGCGTAAAATAAGAACTTGATTTTTAAGGTCTATACCAGTTTTCTTTTAATTACAACACATCGTCTTGATTTAAAGGTGATGGGTTATAAGATATGCTCGAGGTTCGATTTTTACTTGGCGGCGTAAAAAAGACCTTGATTTTTAAGGTCCATACAAGTTTTTTTTTTTTTAAATAACAACACATCGTCTTGATTTAAAGATGATGGGTTATAAGATATGCCCGTGGTTAGATTTTTCACTTGTCAGCGTAAAATAATACCTTGATTTTAAGGTCTATACCAGTTTTTTTTTTAATTACAACACATCGTCTTGATTTAAAGGGGATGGGTTATAAGATATCCCCGTGACTCAATTTTTCGCTAGCCGCAGAAAAAAACATTGATTTTTAAGGTCTATTCCAGTTTCTCTTCTCAAAACACATCGTCTTTATTAAAAGGTGATTGGTTAGGAGATTTGCCCGTTGTTCATTTTTCTGCTACTTTCAGCAAGAAAGAAAACACCTTATTTTCTATGTTTTTTTTTACACAATAATATCCTGGTTTCGAAACGATCGGTTATACGATATGCCCTTGGTTCGACTTTTTGTAAGCTTCTGCCCGCGGTTCGTCTACCCCTTTCGGCCTTCGGATTTTGCGGCCTTGTTCATTATTCAAATCAAAATTTCTAAATTCTCGGTTACAAGATATGCCCTTGGCTCGATATTTCGTGAGTCTCGGCCACAAAAAAAAACCCTTTCCGATTACAAAATGATCGGTTATAAGATTTGTCCGAGATTAATGTTTTTGTTATCCTCGGCAAAACAACAACACCTTGATTTTGTTCGGCCTTTACAATTTTTCCACAATTATTTACCACAATGAATAAAAACAAGTCTGCTTCACAGTTATCGATATGCTCGTAGTTATATTAGGCTCTGCAAAATTTATCAAGACATAACACTTTTTTTCAATATAATTTTTTTTTTGTGATAAGATATGCCCGATACCCGATGTTCCTTATCGTTAAAAAAAGCTTCTTGGATTTACAGTGATCGTAACATTTTCTCGTAATTCGATTTAATCCTTAAAATTTGGAAACAACTTGATTTATCAGGTTGCCACAAAATGTTAAACTAAATATGCTTTTTTTATTATGTGATCGTATTCATTTTTTCTTTGAACTAAGCAAACAAATTTTAATCAGATTTTTTTTTTTAATTTAAAACGTCGGTTAGATTCTACATTGCTCGCAAAATAGATTAGTTACTCGTTATTTTGTTTTAAAGAAAAAGCAAGTTAAACCTTGATTTGTAAGGTTTATTTAACTAATAAAACATCGTCTTGATCTTAAGACGATTGTTTTTAAGATATGCCCGGTTTTCACTATTTAAAAAAAAAACAGAAAATCATCTTAATGGTAAGGTGATCGTTTACAGGAAATTCTACGTATATTTTTTATATAATCTTGAATTAAGATTATGATGCAATATTTATTTAACATAGGTAGAAAAACTTTGATATTTTCTTCTATACCTTCCAAAATTCTTTGTCAAATGTCTTTGTCCAGCTATCACCTTTTTTATATCATCTTGAATTTAAGGTGATGATTTAATATTTGTTAAACATATGTAGAATCGGTGGCTTAGCTTATTGTTTTTTTCTGTTGGACCTACAAAAAAACCTTCGTTTGTCAGGTATCACCTTTTTTATATCATCTTGAATTTAAGGTGATAGTTTAATATTTAATTTGCTTTATTAAGGCAAAATAAATTGCCTAAGTTACCTTTAACCGATTTATATCATGGCGACTTGTATCATAAAGTTTGCCTTTTAATAATATTAGACATGTCTTGAGTGAACCACACCATTCAATTAACAAAATATCTTTTGGTACATTTTGCAATGGAAATCCAAAATAAACAATAAAATGATGTAGAGATTCAGAGCAGTCTTCGTGGCATGGGTTGTTATTTCTTTATCATTTTGAAAATAAGAGTAAATAAAGAAGACTATTAGTTTGTGAATATACTGTTATGGTTTATATTAAAATGCATTTTCAAAAACGCATTGCTCAAAATTGTAAATATTTGAGGAAAAAATGTATCTAAATGTTTTTTTTTTCCCATAGTGTATGATTTTTCATAAAACTGTTCAAAGGAAAAGCAACATCTATTATAGAATGTATTGAAAACTATGTTTAGCTTCTGAATTTATTATTTATTGTTATACATGTAGTTGATATACAACAATGCATTTAAACAGCGCATTGTTCTAAAGACTTAATATATGTACAAAAACATCTAGTGCAGATTATTTTTAAAGGTTTATCGAATTGTTAGGGTTTATTAATAAAATGAAACATTTATGACGTGTTGTTTATTTCTTTACCATGTCTCTACCATTAATAATGATTGACTAAAGAATGTCACGTTTTATGCTGAAAATCGACTCAATTTGAAAGTGCAAAAGCAAACAGTTTTTAAAACGTTCAAATTTAACGTTTTAGAAACACATCTACATCATACATTTTTTTTGCTAGAACTTTGGCTGCGACAACAATGTGAAATGCATAGCCAGAACAAAATCGACATCTGGAGAGACGGCCAAGATCATAAAAGCGGGAGAAAATAGGATTTCAAACAGCATACCACGCAAGCACATTGAACAATAGCTGAAATTCTTACAACTCCAAAACCAATTAATAGACCTATGTCAATAACCAAATAGTTTGGAAAAAATGGTACAGCATCATTTAGCGAACTTCTTTTTAGAGGCGAAGTGTCTCTCCTAACAAATATCATTGAAATTAACGGGTCTCGACCCACTTCGCTTCCAAGGCAAATAATTCAAAAATTGTTGCAACCACCTTTCTTTTGATTAAAAAATCTTGCAAAATTGGCATATACCAGCATGAAAACCATTCAACTATTAATCTTGAAAGGTATGCATATCGTCTACACACTAATTGATCAGATATAAACGTACTTAATTAACATGCAATTCAAGAAATACAAAAAGGTAACCAGCTATATCCTACTTAACGCTAAAAACACAAATAAAACAAAGGTCCATACCTTTTGACTTGTATCTTTATTCTTTAGAAATGTTATCATATATATTCGTCTATCCGCAATATCTGCAGAGTAGTCATAGTCAATCATACATTGAACACACTTGATATATAGCGATAAAATACTACAATACATAAATTATTGAATGACGTTATACTAAAATCTTATACTTGGTATCTTTTTATGCAACAGTACAGTTGTGAATAATACGAAAACATGAATATTGGTTTGATTCAAATATGTATCTCAAATAAATTTACAACAGTAAAAAATAAGAAAAAAAAATCAAAAGTTTTAACTTTTGCAAGCGATGAATGAGATTAGAATGTTCATCTAAGCGGTCGACTAAGCCAAATCCTTTTCATTTCATATAGCAAGTTTTACTAGTAAAACCATCTCAATTTTCTATGAGGCGATAACAGCAACGCACTTTATCTAATCTACACTAATTCCGATTATCAGTATATTTCAATTTCGCGTTTATGCTAACGATTCGCCTATACTATCAACTTTCCTTTCACAAACAAAAATCGCATGACATAAACAAAAATCACGTGACATTAATAAATCATCACGTGACATAAACAAAACATCACGTGACACCTGGTCATGTGTCACTGTCAACGTCCTCAATGGACATATCGCCTTCTCCCCCTTCCCCATCACTTCCCTCGCTCTCCATGTCCCAGTCTTTCATTTTGGCGCCCGTCATGAAATCATCTTTGAGGATACTCCATGAAGGTGAGTCTTCAGCGGGGTCTTCTACTGCTGCGGTCTTCTGCGATGCAAACAAGAATTGGGAAAAACACGATTTCATATTTCATGTAAGTATCACTGGTAAGTAACACATATAAAAGGAAAACGGTGCAGTTACCGTCTGAATAATTATATTTTGAGAAATTGTTTTATCATACATGTACATATATATCAAACCATAAGAAATTTAAAGAATATTATAAAATGTCGAACGGTCGACTATCTCCTTAAATAGGCTTAATTCATGTATGTTAATTTTTATTCTAATGATTATGTGAATATGTCTGTCCGCAATGAACACATAACTATTTTAATACGAATGATACATGTACATAAATACATCGACAACATTCTCAATGAAATGATTAGATCCGCAAATTACTATTCCGCATTTGCGAAATTGTTTAACCCTCGACGATTCAATACATACCTTTTTATCAGATCTGCTCGTTTCTTTAACGGCCGTCCCCTTGAGTACATCGAGGAATTGTCCTTTGGTCATCGACTTAAGTGCATTGTCTTTTTTTCGCTCAGATTTGCCTGCCTCTGTGAGTTTCTCTTCGATCACTTTCTGTTGCTTCTTGACTGCGTTGAACAGTTGAACGACGCCCCTTTATTAGTAAATTAAATATATATATATTTATAAAAAGCACTCGGTTGAAAAAACTGAACATTTGAACATATTTCAGTTGGTTTCTCGTTTCAAAATTTGCAATAGTACTGGTAACCTGTGGTTCATACAAGTGAAGAATCGTTGTTATTTATTATTCCGGATTCGTTATTTTGTTTCCATGACAGATGGTTTCCTTACCTTGTCGCTATCTTCTGTAGGGCTCTTTCTTTTTCTCGCTCTAAAACTTGCGGTTTCACTCGACTCATATCTTCCCATATCTTTTTCTGAAACATATGAGTGAATTCAGTAATATGCAGTGATATGGGATGTTTTATAATAAACTGAAAATATAATAAAATCAGCAACAAATTTGCTTGCGCAATTTTATAAGTTAAGAATTAGTATTTTAATATAGTTCAAATGAGTTTATAAGCAGTATTTACAACTTACACAGGGGTTAAAGTACAAATGTTTTGATTGAACAGATATGAAACAAACAAGAAACATCGCAGACGCCAGTCAATGGACCCTTATGCTTGTGAATTAACTTTCAACCTTTAAGGTAGGAAAAGATCAATATATCGACTTTCAGACGAAACTTAAAAATGGAACGGTAAAACTCACCTTTAACCGCTTTTCTCTGAGTACTCCTGGGTCCACATCTGAATCCGACCCACTCTCCCCTTCCGGTCCATCCTCCGTCGTCTCGCCTACAACCTCAATTCCTCCTTTCGCCTTTTCAGCTTTCTCTCGTTTTCGCTTTCGTTCTAAAATCTCTTTGTCTGTGTTTCCTTTTGCTAATATCACATTGTTTGACTGTATTTTTTTGTTGAGAATTTTCGCCATGACGTTGGCAAGTCCTTGCCCTGGAAGGGTGGTTTCGTCGCATTCTGGGTCACTTTCTGATTGGTCGGAGTTTGACCCATCGTCTAATCGACTTTCCTGTGAGGTTTCCATTGTGTCAATATCGCTTGAGTTCAATTCGTCTTCCTCACTGTCTGTTACGTCGTTTTCTGAAAAGTTTAAGAAATTAAATAGAAACGTCTTGAATCGCATATACATGTACAGCAGTGGGGTTCGAACGAACCAGATATCTTTAATCAAAGGCTTCAGTTGAACAAGTATTGCAATTTAACCATTTATCATGGTGAGTCATCCTACCTAAGTACCTTACCACTCGGACAAGTTCTTTCAAAAGAACATGTCATGGAGCAGCAATATCAACAATATAATCAACAAGGAAGTATTTGTGAAACACGAGCAGGCCCCAACCGCCCCCAAACTCGAAAGGGTATGTTTTTTTTGTAGATTTTAAATATATTTTCTATGAAAACCGCTATTTTTAACAATTTGACAACTTCCGGTCGGGTGTTTTTGACCGAAATGGCCAAAAGGCACATCTACGGACCAATACCAGGTATGCACATAAGCCTTCGCATTTCGCCAATGGCGAAGGTAAATTCCATTTGGCGAAGGTGAACCGAAACACCTTCGCCAAATTGGCGAAGGTAAATTTTTGGGCAAATTCATATCTTTGTCTAACAAATGTTTTTCATATGAAATTTTCATATGATAGATTTTGCTTGTGCCTACGGCGCTCGATTGACTGACAATAATTTAGAATCTGAAATCGAAATAAATGTTCAAAATACAGTTTCATCATGTATTGATTGAAAGTACCAGTCCCATGTAAAATTTGCGATTTCCAACATTGGTAAAATCAGGGTGACCAG
>LQRL01062697.1:0-25594 GCA_001703475.1 Hydroides elegans | reverse complement strand
CAAATTTTATTTTGCATGAATATTTTTAACTTTGACTGAAAGGCCAATCTTTATTGTATATGTCATTGTTACTCAACTTATTTTGACCGATGTCTAAATTTAAACATGCATCTTCGTTCTTAACTTATATATTAAATACAAATCTACATTTTTTTGTTGTTTTCTTTAAAATAACAATAAATGTATTGGCGTATTTTTTTATATTCCTTTAAATATTACTATTTCATCCGTATGAAAACTCGGATACTGTCCATTACACTATATAAAACAGACTTAATAGAGATTAGAGTTACCAGTGTCTGAATAAAAAATATCCCCTGTAAAGAATTTTCAACCCTCTTAAACACTAAAAATAATAACAGGCTTTTTGTATGGCTTAAAACGTTAACAAAACCACCAAGATAGGCCACAAAATAAACACAAAAACACATCTATGTTGTTTTACCGCTCGGTCGGAAATGCACCCCGTCGTGAGGCGTTTTAGAGGCCCTCATTGGCTAATGGACTAAAACCTTTCCGGTCATAAGGTATCCAGCCATTAGCCATAACAATTCCAATATTTGCACCGCGGACGTAAGGATTTCTGATGTACAATATATTAATAATCACTGCTAATATCAAATTCACGTTTCATCATACGCATTTGATGTAAAGAAAGTGACCTATAAAATGCATTATCCAATTATTGACACTTACAAGCATAAACTTTTAAATTATTCCTGAGGATAGTACGTCTGACTATTACGTGAATTTATTTGAAGAGTGTCACTTGGATTGACTTTGAATTACCATATATAACCAATACTTATAAGTATTATCCAAAATCATTTAATTTGTCGATGTTTAGGGACTTATGACAGACTGAGTGACTTTGATATCAATGTTTCCGTTGACACTCCTAATCCCATCGAAGCAAACCACACATCACTTTGTGCACACCATGAAGGCACTGTAGGACGGGCAGAACATGTAATCGTAAGCTGTGATGCCCCAGTGCGCGGAAGGTATGTTGTGCATAATATCGATATCAAGTAAATTGTAGTATAATATAGGATATGCTTGATATGCAATGATTTGAAAGAAGCGAAATAATTTTATAGTTTTAAAAATGTCAAGTAAACCGTATTGTAAAATCACATTGTAAAATATGCGTAAAACGCAGTAATTTTAACGAACACTAGACGAACAATTATTTAACTTATCATAGTATCATAGCACAAATTGAAATGAACGTAGATATACTTTGACAAAATAACAGCATCAGTCACAAGTCAAGTCATTTTTAACATAAACTCGTAATAAATAAGCAAATCAATCGCTGATATAAGATATCAAAATGGTTAATATAAGTATTGAAAATGTTATTTTGATACATAAATATATGTTAAATATTGTTGATTTCATTGATAGGTACATCAGCATTCGTCTTTCTGGAATTTTAACCTTATGCGAAGTTGAAGTATTTGCTATCCAGTAGCGATTCAAAAGAACAATTGATCGAGGATCATCAGACGAAAACATTTGAATGGAAACCATCCCCCACTTATACCATGTTTTTTTTATATTTTTATTATATATATTGACAATTTGTGGTTCTATCTTTATGGATGTTAAAAGACTTCTATGCCTCTTGTGTTGTGTACGCTAGGACCAAGTCTGTATATAGTGTCATTGAAACTTAGTGAATATATAAGTTTTCAATGTGGTTATGCACAGTAAATACTTGTTATTTGTAAGAGGTGTTTAATGCGTAAAAATAGTTCCAAATAGTTCCAGGTCCAAATTAGATGTAACTTAGGATGTAACATAGGATAAATAGTTCCAAATAGTTCCAGTTCCAAATTAGATGTAACCTAGGATATACGGGGGATCCAATTCAGATACTTGGATCAACGTTTGACAAGATTAAATAATCAAAATGACTTAGATATTGAATGCTTGTTTAAATGTGT
Organism: Hydroides elegans; assembly: GCA_001703475.1. Taxonomy (NCBI): domain Eukaryota; kingdom Metazoa; phylum Annelida; class Polychaeta; order Sabellida; family Serpulidae; genus Hydroides; species Hydroides elegans. Next base: position 23,642 of record LQRL01062697.1, on the reverse strand, counting down.
TCAATTCGGATTATGTAATGTGAATATTGTATATAACAAGCTATGATTTGAAACTTGTACATATTAATCATGACACAATTACGTGGGATTTGACCATGAGGGCAGTTTCACAACGGGAGAAAGTATTGGTTCGGTAATTCTAATTTGTTTCTTGACATGTAGCTGTATTAAATTCCAAAGCGCAACTATTACAATTGGCTTAAACTAACAAAGTAGCCTATTTGAGAAACTAAATAAACGTGTTCTGGTTGTATATGCATTTTTTTTCAGTGATAGATAAATATAATGCACTTCGGAAATGAAGAACATTGATTACTAACATGCAATTGAAACTTGATGGAATCCATCACATATTGTTTAGTTTGGAGACAATGCAGCATTTCCAAAACGTTTTGAAATAGTTAATGTGATATAGTTGGATGTGCTGTCGCCAGCAAGAACCAGACAATGGTTTTGTACAATTTCATAGACAACTTTCAAATTGTACACTTTTATTTTCATCCATTAAACTGGACAATATAAATTTAACCTGTATACGCCAACATTAAATTAGGTATTTGTAACTGTGTAATATTCCTTGACTTATTTAATTCAACACCCATTACCTTTAAACCCCTTAAAAATTTAGTTAATGTGGATTGTGTTAATGTCCGACGTGTGCTCATTTTATTACATATATTGAAAACAAAATGTTAAAGAAGTTTGCAAAACCTGAGAGCTTTGACAAGAATCTTGCGTTTTCACATGTATATATAGGAACTTAACTATGTGCTATCAGCGTATGTCAATATTTCCTTCAATGTTTTAGTCAACGTCAAATGGTGCAATTTTGTAATTGGTGTAATTGTTATTGGTGTAATTGTAATTGTGTAATTGTAAGTGAAGAAGTTTATTTCATATTAAGCAATGAATCAAGTATAACGCACTAACATCAAGATGTGTTTTATGAATGCGTTTTTACACAAGTAACATAATGAATGACTTAAATACATTTTCAAACAAATATGTTTATTTTCTTTTAATAAAACAATTATGTTCAAAATGTGGTTGTCTTTTATTGGCGTGTTTTCAATAAAATGAAAAGTAAATATAGATAGCGGTCACCATATTACGCAATTAAAAATAGTATATATGGAATAGTCACAAACGAAAAGAAGACATTATCGATTTTACAGTAAAACGGTAAGTAATAGCTGATTTCCAAATTCTATTTCATAATCAGTATATATCGATTTATTTTAGCAAAGCAATTAAGCAGGCCGATTAATTGAAGTGTCGCTATTGAGAAGCCACATTGTCATGTATGTATATAATAAAATGCTATACAGTGCTATCCAATTTCAAACATACTTTGTAAACATATCTTATGCAGTCATTACAATGTATCTGTGCCTGATATGCTTTTCAAATGTCGCAAGCCCTTCATATGATGACCCCTAAGCGCTTATGCTATTGATTTGCTACTGTACTGCCGACACCTCAACTTCACACAGGGTTAAAAATCCTGAACGACGAATAATGCTGATGTACATATCAACAGATTTTAGAAACAACAACCTATACAATTTTGTTATATATTTCATTTGCATTTACACATTGCCTATGACAACAATCCTTCTATAAAATACTTTTGTTCATTCAATGTATATAAAATACGGTTTGATTTTTTAATACTATTTAGGTTTTGCTGAGGTAAAGGCAGGAATTTTTCGTAGTAACTGATTTCATGTGACATTTCATATCATATTAAGGCTTATCTCAAATTGCAAAACGATGCTAGGTCGAAATTATTAATATAAATTGTTCATTAGATTGATTGCATTTCAAGTAAATTTTTCACTATCTCATAATGCACTTGATATCTATATCGAACACTCATACCTGCCACGTTGTGGGACAGCACATCTTATTGTAGCGTGCTCTGCCCGTCCGACAGGATCATCGAAGTGTACACAAAGCGATTGGTGGTTTGCTTCTAGTGGGTTTGGGTTATCAGTGGATACATTGATATCAAAGTCACTCAACTCTACATAATTGTCTAGACATGAATGAGAAAAAGTTTCAAATAATAAATAATCCTTAGCAATTTCATATCAATGGCCTAATTATCATTAAGCATGAAACGTATAGCCATTTTTGGCATTGATAATAAAGACATTACACCAAAAAGGTTTTTATCCAAAACGTGTCTGGCCATTATATGTTCATTGAAACTAACAATATTTGCCACATCGTTTTATGTTCAATAAACATCTCAATATATACAACATTTACAAAAAGTTAGCACTAGTATCTTGTGCTGAGTTTAGTACTTTGTATGTATATTTGATTTTTAATCGATGGCGCATTAATAAGAAACTATATGAATGAAAACTTTTAAAAAGTTTTAACCTATTTTGGTTAATAAGTTCAATTTTGGAAAATGAATGGGCGGCAAAAATGTCAGAACCATTTTGACCAGAAACGGGATTGTCCGGATAAAAAACCATTCTGCTCGCTACATATTACTCTGTTGACAATACCAACAGCGTACACTGTGTGCGTTGTTTCGAGGTCCACAGCCCACCTGACAAAAAAATAAAACAAAACTATTGCCAACACGTATTTATAAAAACGTAGTTGTAGATATAACTATCTGTTACCAATAAATGAATGCATACAAGTTGCATAAACTCATAAATTCACCATAATAAGAAACAAATTAAATGTGTGTTTTTTTTTTAATGAAGGGTTAAAATTCCTTAAAGCAATGTCTAAGAATTGTTCATGTTGCTATGCATTCAAATCGACACAAATCCGTATCTGAAACACAATTCATAATGTGAGCCACTATATTCATTAGCTTCCCAGTGACGTATCAACTTACAATTCGTTGGTACCGTGTTCTGTGTGCGAACAGGAATTATCACCATAGTTGGGACTGTAGCTGCCGTCAACTGCCCGGGATGAATCTTCACCCCATGCTATTGAACTCGTGTGTGTGTTCTTATTGAGTGCTTTGTTGCCTGAAAGGCCTAAAAAAAATGACCTTGTATATAGCTACATGGACAGCTTTTAATTTTTGTATATACTCATAACGACTTCAATTGTCGATGAATATTTAAAAGGAAAATGAAACCTTTACACCTACAGATGAAAAATTGAAGTTGTTACATATATATACTTTACTTTAACAAGATTATAAATAGTTATCAAGCTCCAATCAAGATCTAATTACTTATTTACTCCAAAACACTTTTAACCATTTTGGAACATTTTATGACCAAACTATGCACACATTTTAGATATCGAAGGCGTACATCAGGTGCTAAATGTTTGCCTTTTTTTGCATGACAAAACGCCATTAAATGATATGCATATGTACAAATACGACATCAAGTGCTTAGCGCTTAATTTGTTTGAATATTTGAAACACGACCTAGCACGAGGCTTTCAGCATACCTTCAATAAAACGCGCGAATGCATCCATTCGAACCATTACATTTTTCTGTTCCATACTGGTATTAATTATCCTCCCTGGACCTGTGCTTGTCAATCCGAGCTCACATCCATTAAGTGTCAGAAACGCTAAGCAGTCCGGGTGCCTAATAACATCAATGGCATGACACTATGGGTATGAGAATATATCATATAACTGTGTATTCGTTTTTTTTCAAACGTGACCTAGGATGAAGGATGGTGAGTCTTTATAACGTGCTGCGTAAAACACATCGCTTTTTGTCGTATTGCTAAGAATGACATAAAACAAACATACCATAAAACAAGAAAAAATGTCATAAATTCATTATTTAGGAGTTTCATTTTTTTTTACATTATAGCATGCTTATATTAAATGCCATTTAAATATGAGTAGGATCTGCTATCATTGAAAAAGTAATGTTTTTAATCGCCAACAAGTTATACATTTTCATACCATGCTCCGCGTGCACATCAATGCGCTTTGGGGAACCATGAAGGTATCAGAACATTTGTTTGGTTTTAGTTCAAACCGTTGGGTGGAATTTGCTTCTAAACACATGTAATACATATTATACAATAACTATAGAAAATAAACGCGTTGTTATAGTTTTTAATCTGTGAAAGAAATCAATGTATCCATTCGACGGTGCATATGAAACTCAGTAGGATTTTATTTGCCGCTAAGTCCTACTTATTGATATTGGACACCATATCAAATACTATGGATTTCGTTAACTTCCTCGGAGCTATCATGTTTGTCATGAATCCTTAGTAATGAGGATTTTGAATTTACCGAAGGAGATCGACCAAAAGAGAGAGACCGGGGGAGGAAGAGAGAGCGAGAGACAGAGAGAGAGAGAGAGAGAGAGAGAGAGAGGGAGAGAGAGAATATAATCATTGAAAAGAGACAAACATACAAATTCAAAACCCTCATTACTTAGGATTCATGTCAAACATGATAGACCCGAAGGAGTTGCGTGGTATTTCCCTCAGAGGTCAGATAGGAATTCAAACAAACGTAATTTGAATTCATTGTTTAAGTGAATGTATGTATACTACTAATGAATGGATCACATGGCTCAAAATATGATTTTCATAATGAAACCACATGATGATGAATTACGTTTGACATATTGACATCATAATCGTTATACGTTATCATCACCAACATTACATAAACTAATCTGAAATATTCAACAAAGTTTCTAAAGTGCTGCAGATTCGGACATTGTCAATCGACCGACACAATCAACTTGATGATTCACTACTTCAGACCTTGATTGATACCTGTATAAATTTCAAAGCTCAAGCTCAATTTATTCACAAAAAGGGAGGGGAAAATTCAAAATCGACAATTTTAAAGTGACCTAGAGAATGTCAGCCAATCGACATGATGGAAAAGGGACGGCTTTAAACGTGTATGACATTTCAAAGCACTAACTCAATTCCTTCAAACTCGCGTGTACAAAGTTCCCTTCGTCAAGTGTGGCAGTCGGACGGACGGACAGACGGTCTAACAGACGGCCAAACATAGTGACACACGGCAAGCTCAACATATATCCCCTCCTTTCACATGATATAGTACCTACGACACTTTTGCACAGCGTGGCCTTGTCCAGCCAGCCGCTTATTAATACTTCCTTACCAAAAACATGCAGTTGAGCAGCTTTCGTGCTCTTCCTGTACAAACCGAGCATGATTAAAATAGTCTCGGAGAAATGGTGAACCATCTGTAATCCCTGCTCTTGTTTGTAAGATTTCGCCCGAAATAGCCCTAGCATTAATTATAAGCATTTCCCCGCCGCATATATCGTTGGCTCCAATTGAAATTAACTTAAAATGCACTGTGTTTTATCCTCGTGTTTTTTTCCTCGCAAGCTCAGCCAAGTCCGTTTAAAACGATGTCGATGAACACTACCAAATAACGCCACATTCAGGTTAACACTTTTCTTATTCTGTCTTATTCTACCAACAAGCGACGAATATCAGTCAAAACTCTTAATCTCGACGATGTTATTACAGAATTGATACATAAATACAGGAATATATCAAAAGAGTACAAAATATCAATGCTGTTGATGCAATTGATTTCACATCATTTTACGTCGATTAAGGAAATAAAGTCTATCATGGGTCAAGAACAATAGATGTCTGGCAATGCACAAACACCGGTGGAGCAGCAGCAAAACATAACCCGCTTTCTCTTATCAATAATTACACTCTCATTTACCAATGCATCAGTTGGTAATTTACTCAAATATTTATAGAATATAAACTGCCAATATAAACTCGCTTAGGACGGAAAGGGTGATAAAAACCCAACAAAGTGACATATGTTTGCTTTTTATCACCCATAAACCATCAAATATGTCTTTAATGTCTGGTCAATCATATTTTCACCCATACTCTAATATCATTATAAATATAAAATATAACATGAATATAATATAAACATTACATATTATAACAAAGTATGCTCGATGGTGTAATCGATAATTCAATCGCTTTGATTTATATCTTACTTCATTCACCTTTTTGAATAATCTCTTAGAATGTATCTCACACGCTCCTAGCATGCACACACACTTAAAGGGTATATGCTGCATCGATAAGAAAGTATTTGAAACATCATCTAAAATACAAATCGCACATCTCCATTCCCCAAACCTGTTGTACTTTCTACGAAATAGGTGCAAATAACAGTGTTCGTTATCAAAAAATAAAAGGAAAGTGTATGACCTAAATATCAGTGCATTATAATATTTAATTAAATGAAATCTGAATCTAATAGAAAACTATCTTTAAGTAGTAAATATAAAATCAGTTTTTATTATCGAACCAATTCGTCTATTTAGAAAGTCACATAATATGTTGATAAGTAAAAAGCATATCTAACATACTTGTTTGTTTCATAGACGGCATGATTGTATCAATTTGATTACGTTATATTATTGCGTACAAAACACAAATATAAGGGTCCAGAGGAAATTATGTATAACCACGAGGGTTATATATTTATAAAGGTTTCATCAAAAGGAGATTATTTCCCTGTTGCGGATCCAAGCAATATGTATGCTTCCAGCGTTGCTCTTGAGGCATAATAAAAATGTGAATGTATTAAATACCGGTTATTACACAACAAAAAGTTTTATATGTTTTTTATGAGCTTAATAACATTTCATTTAAAACCTGACGCGTTTCGGGCTTAGGTGTCGTTTTTTAAATAAAAATATAATTTGATAAACACATTTATACTGTTTTATTTATGTTTTATAGGACCACATCATTATTTCGATAATTAATAAACTATGTTTTGAAGCTTTGGGTTAGTATTATTAAGAAAAAAGTTACATACCCAAACCGGCGTTTGAAATCAGATTAAAGTTATTATCTATCATCATTTCTGTACCCTTATTAATTTGTTGTGTGATTTTATCAATTCCGATATTTATACTACTTAACAAGATTCAGACGCAATAGAGCCCGCCCGTGGCGGTAGAACAATTGCTTGTCATTGGATAGTGACAGACATAAAACCTCAAAATAACAATGCACAAAATGAACTTTTAAAAATCGTTACATGGCAGGAATGACATTTACAGCAATTCCTACCCGTGAAACATCAACTATGTACTATATTACGGATGTAAGTTTCTGATGTGTAATGAACTAATCGTCGATGCACTACACCGAGACTACTACTGGTCATGTTAGCAAGCAACATATGAAACTACTAGAGCAACAATTAACGAACCAGGATCTCATAGAAAGCAGTGTAAAGGGTAAAAGAAGGTTTACTGGGGAGCATTGTGTAGCTTGTAGCATTCAAAGTGTCTTGTAACCAGCAGCCACACCAGGAGAAGGTCCAGTGCCACCAGCGGCCCCGCGACACAAGCCATATTTTTTTTTTGAAAAAAAAACACGTTTTAAAAAAAATCATTTTATCCAAAACAAAGTTAAATAAATAGCATACAATAGTCATTAGAGTCTAGTCATTTGTCATTATGTATAGATAATATTGAAATACATACAAATTCAACAATAGATAAAATATTGATAGTTTTCACACACACAAGGCATTCTTTAAAACATTTTACATATTTAACATATTTTCTTTATATTTCAATAAACTGCTTTTTACTAAGCACCCCTTTTCTAAATTCAATCAATCCATAATGTATGTTATATGTTTACATTAATGGCGTTATATTTTGAAATATACAATGCAGTTTCACAAACAAACAATACTAAGTGTTTACCATAATTAATATCATTGAGGCGATACTGTTACACAACCTAACATAACGCTAATTTATATAATTTTATTCAAACCCAAATGTTAATTTGCTTTACGATTATTATTATCTATTCATAGGTAACATCTTTACATTTTAATTTGAACAAACCCCATTTTATTTATAAATATCCTTAACAAATTGCAGAGGGTAAGTGAAATACAAAGACTGTAATAACCATATGAAATAGTTTTAACAATCATTTTGATAGTGTCAAACTTAGAATATAAATTAAAATCCAATAATGCAGCTTAGGTATGAAGAGATTTAGCTTGAGTAAATAACATTCTTGCAGTTAAATCCTCAACAAGGCATTAACTATCTCGCAAAACCCATATGAGAATGGTCATAAACAGCCATATCGTTTAAACATGTTTTTTTTTTAATTCTGGCAATGATAACTCCTAGCTGTTGTTTTAACGAAAAGCACCTTGTGGTTACGGGATTGCTAACACCTCAACTTCACACATTGATAGAATTCCAGAGAGAAGAATGCTTACGTACCTTTTAAAAAACATAAATGGTTAATGAGCCATCAATAAACACAAACTAGTTTTGTGGGAGCCGTATATTAACATATTATCATTTTATTTTATATTGTGTTTAATGGTTTGGTATAACCAGTTATCTCAGAACTTAATTTTTGCGTGTATGATTGTATTCATTATATATTTGGAAAATTTGTGAAAAAAAATATATGAAATTATTATTTAATGGCGGGAAAACCCCAATGTTGTCTATGTTATAGGGTATATCCACTTATTTTTTACCATAGTTTATAGTGCAACAATAAACGATATTTTACTTTATTTACATCGCTATTTATCTTATGTATTAATCATGAAAGTCTGTTGGAAGTTAATTTGAAATACTACATTGGGTACATACATAAAACAATTATTTAAGCATAAACATACCTTCCACGCAATGGCACATCGCACTTAATGTCGACCTGCTCTGACGGTCCCACAGTATCTCCGTAGTGTGCACACAGTGATGTGCTGTTCGCTCTAAGAGGATTCGGATCGTCGATGGATACATTTATTTTGAAGTCATTGAGTCGATCGTGACTAGCTTCAAAAAGAAGAGACATATTGATTTTTTTCAAAGTAAACGCGAGCTATTTGTTAAAGAGTGATGTTTCATAGGGTTCATATTTTTAATGCAAGTTCAATTGATATCAGTACGATTTCTTATGAAATAAATGGACAGTTAAAAGACAACGAACGTTAATCTATTTAAATATTCCATATTACTTGAGACTTGCAATAAGATTATTATTAAATCTAACAATGTACATTTTGATGGAAATATGTGACTACTTTTAATGATATATCTATCAGGGCTATAAAGTCCGTTGTATCATATACGAATGTATATAGCATAGCAACTGTGTGCCTTGTCTGACCATGACCCACAAACTTGCTAGAATGTTCTATGTTCATTAAATAATATGTGCTTAACTCTATATTCCTTAAACTATATCGATTATTACGTGAGTTGTATTGGTTAGAGTGATAAAAAAGCTTACTTTGTCTGTTAAGAATGCTAACTGCGTAAACTGTGTGATTGGCCTGGAGGTCAACAGCCCACCTAACGGAATCATATAACACATTTTGTGAGATAGTTTTTATATAATTGAAAGATATATCTTGAGAATATCATGTTTCTAGAAGGAGTGGAACATTGTTTATGTTAATATACTTTAAGGCTCGTTTTGATATTTTAACTATAAATATTGAGCCAAGCTTTTTTTAATTAGATTTAAGGGAATCATTAAATTTAAGACAAAATATAAATAGATTGAATTTTTCTTTCATAAAAAAAAAACTTTTTTTTCGTAATTGAAATAATTGAAATAACCCTTACCATTCACTATTTCCCTCATCTGTTCGCGAGCAAGAATAATCTGACCACGATGTGCTATATCTTCCGTCAACCGCCCTAGACGAATCTCCTCCATACATTATAGAGCTAGAGAAAGTGGGTTTGTTGAGCACCTTGTTGCTAGATAGATCAAAAATTAGAGCAATCTTATGTGTATATCAAATAAATAATACAAAAATGATTTATAACGAAGCACATAATCTTGAAAGTTACTGAATTTACTTACTCTTGCTTTTGAGTTGATTATTTGTTATGGTTATTTAATATATAAAATGTGACATTATTTTTGTTAGAAATGCCACCAAAACTAAAGTTTTACAACATTATTCCGACCCTATTTAAGAAACAATACTTCAAATATTGAAGGAACCTTATTGCATTCTTGTTAACCATATTGATATGTTATATGTCAAATATACCATCAATAAATCGTTCTAATACATCAATTCGAATCATGACGCTGTTCTGTTCATAGTTTGTTATAATACTCCGTTCTGGACCCGTAATGTTTAGTCCCAGCTCACATCCATTTACTTCTAGAGATGCCAAACAAGCTGAATTCCTAAATAAATATTACAAATATTAAGCACAATGATATCCGTATTATAATCAATCTATACAAAAACAGGAATGGCGTGTAAGGGTTCAGTCATCGGGCAGCGGCACGCCGCCACGCCGCAGATCATTTATACCAAATTGCATGCCGCCACGCCGCAGATCATTTATACCAAATTATGGGGTCTGCGGCAAATTTGCCGCTGCCTGATGACTGCACCCTTATCGAGGATTGGCCTGTCCCTCGATATTAATAGTTGATTCTTTATGGAATAAACCAGAAAAGGTAAATCGTAAAATGTTTTGTTTTGCAATAAAACGTCTGAAATTACCGAAACTTGTTTGCAATTATTATAGATGTAGTAAGAAAACTCAAAAAGAATATGTTTGCTATTCTATTTGTAATGCTCAATAAATCACTAATTTCGATCCCATAGTTAGAATTGACCTGGAATAAAGAAGGAAGATTACGCGCCAATACAATTAAAGAGAATCGTGGTTTGAAATGCAATGCTTGTTTATTTCACAGTTAATTGTCAGAGCTTAAACTGAAAGTCATCATAATTTTTGGTTAAGAGTCTGGCCGCCTCGGAAACGTTTGTGAGCGTTTTTCCTTTACAAACCCTGTCATTTAATGTATTCCTTATGGAATACTCAAAAACGGTACGCTTAAACGCTTAAAACGCAACAAGCAAGGACACTGCCTCGCCGTGCAAAAAAAACGTGATATTGTGTTTTAAATGACGTTCGTCATTTCTAGGGGTCTATCCGAATCCGGTTTACCAGCTTATTATCATAATGAATTGTTACTTACCAAAAACATGCAAGCGTACAGCTTTCATGTGTTATTTGCACAAAACGAGCCTGATTTAGATAGGCGTTGAGATATGGCGAACCGTCTGTTATCCCTGCTCTTGTTTGCAAGGTTTCGCCAGAAATAGCCCTAGCGTTAATAGCAAGCATTTCCCTGCCACATGTTTCATCGGCTCGAATTGAATTAAGATAAAAAATAGTGGATATACTTAGGAAAAATATATTCATTTTTTCCATTCTAGAATGTACAGTTGAGTAAGTTTGGTTAATATTATTCTTGTCTTGCCAACAACGCTGAAGTTTGAGTGAATGCCACATCTTTTCACAAAGCATTTTATCATTATTAATCCACAGGGCTGTCTTGCAATTATTCATTGATAAATAAAAAATATTGAAAAAAGACAGCACATTGAATACTCATTTATATCTCAATAAGATATGATTCCATGCAAAAATACGTTCGAAGCACAAAAAGTGGTATAATCATATTCGTAAGTGCTCCGTTATCAGGCTTATTTATCAAATGAACTGTTCTCCTCCACATTGTCATTTAAACGCTTTGCATTATTAAGGGTCAGACATGCTGACATGATATTCATATTCAAGAAAATTTTTAGTATGTTATTGAAAACAACATAATCATAAGAAATACTCACATCAATTAAAAGCTTTTAGTATTGATATCCCTTTATCATTTCGTCTTGCATATCTAATAGTAAATTGAAACCTTTTACTCAATTGATAACATGACATTTGGTTCAATCATGATTGCACTCAGTCGGGTCATATGTTTTTTCTTACTCGTAAGGCCCTGCTTGCATACAATGAGTTATTCTCGTCGCCACTTGCTTTGAAATTATTTGAAGGAGATATAGGTTTTTGCGATTAAAAAAATAAGCGATTTACATAATCAATGAAAATTAATGATGTATTGTCTTGAGTTATGGACGCGATTATTTCCAAAACTGGGGATTATCGTCGCAAGTCGCGTAAAGAGTCATATAATGCACTGTAACATGCATGGAAAACTATTGAAATATAAAAAAATCTTGTGAATGCAATCATTTAAATCGTTACTAACGATTTAATGTAGGTACTGATTTTTTTCTTTTAATCCTTTTACTTGTTATAATTAACGTAAATAAGACAATCACATCCGACAAAAATATAGTTCTCATACTCAATCAATATCCAAATGATGGTATGGCGCATGGGAAATTATTTTGAAATAGAATTAAATAGCATAATGACACTCTTAAAGAAAATAGTAATCCTATATTTTTTCTTGCCACAACAATGGAAAAATACCACAACAGCACTTAATTTGATACACAAACATATGTGCCATTATTGATGCTTTATAAATCTGGAGGAGAACAATGCCTAATTTTAAAGTTTCATTGAACTTACGTTCATTTCAGTTTATCGATTCAATAATTTTATGACATTTAATAAGCATTTAGAAATAGTATAAGTACATAATAAGACCATTAATATAACCCCCAAAACATCATATTTCTATTTTGATTTAACAACTTTCAAACTGTTTATTTAGCCCAATTGTGCGGTTAAAATTCAATCTATTACAAGTTTTTAATAATCATATTTTTATCAATAACGATCTGGTACATGGCAGTTTTCTTAACCTGAAATTTTAATCTCATATACTCTGATATTATGTACATTGATTGAATCAGAATATGTAATATTTTCGGTAAATTTGAAAACACGCATAATTTGCAATTCAACTATATGAAATGAACTATATAATTATTGACTGATCAAAAATTACGGAAACTTGCCATAATAAAAGGCCTCTTAATTGAAAATTAGTTTTTATTAATTGAGAGTAAGTAAACAAATCTGACTTTTACATCATCCGACTATTAGCGAAACCATTAGCACTGAATTATTAAGTAGTAATCATTCATGCTATAACTACTCAACCAAACATTGATCATATTTCTAATTGCTATTTTGCATCATGAATCCAGAATAAGGGTATGCTTGTCAAGATATAGATATTCTTGAATCTTCCATATTTTCTACATATGTATAAAAACGTTCATTGTTGTTTATCTGTACTTTGTGGACCATGGCAGTTTAATTTAAACAACGATGTGTCCAGATTATGTTCATGTACATGCTAGAATGTTATTAGATGTTCCAGAATATCTTGTAGAGTAGAATGGAACTGTCTAAAATATTATCGAATCATGTAGTTCCTACGTCTCGAACAATTGGAATGAAATAGAATTTTCCTTTTGTTCCATTAGTTTATGGAATGTTCTAGAATGTATGTGAAATGGTATGAATAAGAGTCAAGATTCAGTGCTCGTCAGATGCGGATTGGTGATAACAAGAAGTGAAGATATTGGAAATAATAAAGCAGGTTGAATATAGCGGCGTTTTATTCGGACTCACAAACAAGACATTGTACCACGGGGGCAGTTCCACAACACCAAGGGGCAGTATTTGGCAGACCTACTCAGCTGTTTCTTGACAATGCTCCACACATCCCTCTATCAATGGAATAGAATCCAGCTGGAGTATGTTTGAAATAATTTGTCATACTGATTTTTGCATCTTATGCGATTATTTCTTTTGCAATCTCGGAACTTTCTTTACAATAGATCCAGGCATTGACCCGACAATTTTCGATCAAATAATATTTCATATTTTTGTATTTTTTCTTATAATGATTGTTGAAAGTGATTTCGAAAAAAAAAGTTCCAAAAAATCGGATGCACCTGATTATCAATAGATTGTTCAGAACACCGAACAATGTGTGGCATTTCAAACCAAAATAGAAAAGAGCTCATAATAATGTTGGTCTGGACAAGAATCTAGACAGGGTCATCATCCAGTATGATATTCTATGTATAGTTATAAGCAGCGACATGTTTGATTGGAAAACTATCACCCAAATGCTAGACAAATACCTAGACTAAAATACATATATGGTCATCTCACAGTACCTTATTCTCATGTATATGCACATGCAGGGGCACGACAATTTAATAATTTAACTAGTATATAAATACATTGTATATCAACTTTTAATACACAAACGTAAACATGGCAACTAAATATATTTTGTTATCAGAAGAGAAAAAGGAAACAACTTCCAAGTGCATCATTATTTAGAGAAAGAGAGTGAGTTAGGGCCTAGGTTTTTGGGTCACCAATTCTTCAAAAAGACAATAGATATTATCGGTATTTCAGATAATGCTCTCCAGAGAATAACTAAGAACAAAGACAAGGATTATGAATCAAAGCCCGAGGTGATTTAAGTTTGATGAATTCGAGAAAGACGTTATAAAAAGAACAGTGTAAAGTTTTTTTTTAACGAAACGAAACGTTGACATTGAAATAAAAAGAAATGTAGTTTGAAGGAACAAAATGATATCTAAATTCATGTTATTTAAATTACTCCATGAGCTAGGGTTTAAATATAAAATGGCGGGAAATAATAGAGAAGTGTTCATATATATATACATATATTATAGGTATAAATTATTCTTATGCACCCCATATGTTCGGGACATGTATCTAGGCACCCAGCACCCGACAACCATTTGTCTTAAATCTGCAAAAACATGAGCCTCATTCAAATTTCAAAAAATGGACTTTATCAATGAAATATTTTAGTTTGCACACTTTGCATGCTAGAACGATACCGAATGAGCTTTTAAAGAAAACACATTGAATTTTATTAATTTGGAGAATTATTTAAGTATATAGCATATGTTATATCACAGCAGTTAATAAGTGGACACTTAGTTAATATAAATAATATCCAGTTTCTACTGCAAGATGAGGGTGCATAATGAATAATCCGTAAGCAAACAAAGTGGCCTGCATAAACATGGCAGTAACGAGGAAAATATATGTATTTTTCCGACAAATTTTACTTTAAATGCTTACAAAATCAATGTTGCCAACTATAGAATGTTATAAGAATCGTATAAAGATATGTTTTGATTATTATTCTTTTATATTTTCTCACCTATACACCGGTTCCTTTCACAAAATATTAATAGATAGCATTTTAATTTCCATTGGTCAAATAAAGTTGTGTAGTTCTTAATTGTTAAATACTCATATCTCCCGATGGTTTTACTGCATATAGTAATGAATGATCAAGTTTTTAAATTGGGGGCCTATTTCAGATTATTTTCCCGATTCAATAAGAAAACTTTCTCATGAATAATTATTTCAAGTATGCCATTGAAGTATATGTGAAATTCATTATCATTATTTTTAGGTACGATCTCATTTTATATTATTTTCATTTCAAGATTTAAAAAAATGATAGTGTGTCCTTTATGAATAAATATTTATAATGAACGATACATTTTTTAATCAAAGTGAACGCAGTCAGTTTTCATATGCCTCAAAGCAATCGGATCAGTTTTTAACCTTTTGATATTATGAATACACCCGCTCGGCTAATCCATATTGGTATTTTTAAAAAGATGATCCCTTTGAACCGATGCATGATACATATCAGATGGGATGCTATTTTTGTATCATAAACATTTTAAAAATATTTAGAAGCGTTAGGAATATTTGTTGGAAGTAAAAATATTGACTTTTTGCGTGCTTTATCTTCCTCTTATATATAGATGTTATCTGGCTACAAACCAAGCAAAAAAATGTAAAAAAATATTACCAATAATATAAAATAATATATGAGCTTTCAATAAAGTGTATGTAGATTTCTTTTTGATTGCATGTAAACTTTGTTTTATCTTCGTTAATACTATAATGATCATCATAACACATTTATTTTCCATATCATTGCATTCTCCACTCAATAAGCAACTATTGCATTGTCAAAATGCCCACAAAATATGCGAATTTCATTTTTTCATCTTTAAATATTTCATAAATTATAAACGGAACCGGTATCCGTTTTTTTAGAAATTTGGTTTGACATATAATCTAACATTAGAATTATTTTCAAAAACTTTTATAGTGGGCAAGTTGGTCAAATATTGAATTCAATTAAACATTTAATACATTGTCTCTTATGGTGCTTTAAGCACCCCTCTGTCTTTATCATTAAACATAAGCCCTTATTGTGGGCATTATGCTTTGTAACTAAGTGTCCATATTTAAAGGAAAATTAACTGCTGTGATATACATAATATATCCATACGGATCTATCAACATGTGACTCTTTGCAATATACTTTTGCGAAGCAAATAAAGTCAATATAACACATTGTTTTATGGATCCCTTTTTACTAATGATGTGAACTGGCAATATTTCGGAATATTACATTAGTTATGGATGTATTGTATCTTTAGTATTATCACTCTTAATGTAACGAAAATATACATAACTACTGCCATAATCATTTCATTTAAGTTTATTCTTTTCATATTGCACAAAATCTATGAGACTCCCAAAAACAAAATATTCAAATATCTTGAATAGTTTTTCACTACTTCGCATACTATACAGAAAATATATTTTCTATTCCAACACGAATCTTATATTATAATCGTTTCAATATCAACAATAAGTCTAGAAATAGGTTCTTATTATACGTATTTTCGAAAGGTGGCCTTGATCTGTTTTTATTGAGCCGCAAAAATTTCAACTTCACACAATGATAATATTCCCGAAAGACGAATGCTGACGTACCTATCAATGAAAAATAAATATAAATTTGATTTTTGTTCTCGATACATCAATAAAAACAACATTATTAGAAAATGTTTTCCTAGATAATCGTTTTGATGTATATGTTATTCTTTTGATTTCAAGTAAAACATATATTGTCAATAAATAAAAATTGTCATAATATAACCTGAACGGTGGCACGGTAGTAAGGTGCGTGCCTAAGCCGCCACCAAATGTTATTTTTTACAAAATGTCTCAATTGTTATTTTTTACTTAATTATGTTTTTTGCCAAATAAATTGATCAAGTTTCGGAAAAAAAATGTTGAATCGTGCCTGAGTTTTAAACAAAAAAAGTATATAGAGTCCTTCTTCAATAAATGGACACTTTTACGACGCGTTGACTTTGACTCTAAATAGACCAGTCATTTGTATATCAATCTAAATGACTTTTTGTCTCGGGGTAACTTTATTATTTGACTTTAGGTTGCCAAACACAAAAATATTCAATTCTTTAGAATTAGAATGTGCGGTTAAGTTAAAGCATTGCATTTGGGAAAAATGGTCTTTTTTAAAAAAAACGGACACTTGTCGTTATTTTACTAAAATAGGACTATGGAGTCAATATTTTGATGTTTCATGTTTTTGGTAATAGCGGACAAGATAAATTAGCTTTATTTAGCTCTCATGTTTCACTGCAGAGTCTATATAGTATAGTCTATATAATTTCAAGTTTTGACTAGAACTAGTCTAGCGCTAAAAGGTTAATGATAGAGGAATCAATATTGATCTATCTAAATTTCTGTTTAAAAAAAGGCGCTGAACATATTCATATTGGCTAAATAGCAGGGTATCATTATATGAGTCAAATTGGAAGTGTCCAATAATTGAGAAAGGCATCTAGGACTATAGAGCCAATATTTTGATGTTCCATATCTTTGGTAATAGTGGAAAGGATAAATTAGTTTTATTTAGCTCTTATTTTTCAGTACAGAGTCTATAGAGTTTAGACTGTATAACTTCAAACACATCACATAGCACGTGGTAATTTTTCTTGCCTAGTTGTGACTAGAACTAGTCTAGCGGTAACAGGTTAATGATAGGGGAATCAATATTGATCTATCTATATCACCTTTTCAACACAATGTCCCTAAACATATTCATATTGGTTAAATAGCAGGGTGTCCATTATATGAGTCAAATTGGAAGTGTCCATTTATTGAGAAAGGCATCTATATATATTTTCAGTTCCTTCGTTTATTTCATAATGGCAATTTACCTTCAGTTATTCAATCCTATATTGATCATCGATTGCTAAGTCAAACTTACTAGTTACGATAAGGAAATATATTATGCTATTCTGTTATCATCAATCTAAATTGTATACTAAACATATGAATGTATGTCATTATTTATATCATTTCAAATTTACTTGCACATCTGGCGCTGGCTTGCTAAACAGAGTCAGTGACTCCCTTTTTGATGGAGTGGCCACATTTTTAAGTTGGTCTCTCGAGCCATTACACTCATAATTCGTCATTTTAAAAACTATTTCAATACCAACGTCTTAATACTGAATTTGTCTATGCCATTTCTTCATGAATCATCTGAATAAACTTTAATTGTCACCTAGCATTATCTTACGAAAATGATATTTTATCTGTATACCTCTGAAATAAAATTTCGTCCATTTCCATTAAGTTTCAAACCTTTTCGAACCTTGACCCCATCCTACCTTCCATATATTGGAACGTCACATATTATGGTCAGGTGTTCAGCCTGTCCAACGGAACCTTCGTGGTGTGCATATAGCGACGTATGGTTTGCAACGAGGGGATTATAGTTGTCAATGGATACATTGATATCAAAGTCGCGCAGCCGAGTGTAGCTTCCTAAACACAAAGAAGAACAAACAAGGGCATATATTAAATTTACATGTGCATAGGAGTTAGGTATTTCGCATTTCACATGAAAAAACAATGGCACACATAATTTTATAACTAATTCCTTCACATAACAAATTAAGTACAATATTGTCACGTTGGCATATGCAATTTATAGACAGTTAACTAATAATTGCGTTTACATTATTAATGCAGTCAGATTTTTAATTTCAAAAAGCTGTATTTTCTTCGAAAAATGGATATCTTATTATATAATTGATCAAAAGGCATACAAAATGAACTTCTTCTAATAGACTTGGCAATGAACATATTTTCATAACATGGTGGAACAAAATATCGGGCAATATCTCCATGTCAATATCACTTTCGATATTGCTGGGCCAGGACAAACCCATATATTTCCAAAATAAATATTCATTTCATTTAATAAAACCTCGGGATAAAACTTTTAATACCCGCGTCTATCAGACTTGTGCACAATTAACTTTCATTGATTAGATAACCGTTTTTGTTAGGACCTTCCGGGATTTAATGCTATAATCGCATATAGAAGTCTACCACAAGAATAGGCTAGTACATCTACTTTTTACGCGTATTTACATACGTAATTTTAAGGATAGAGACATATTCATGTTCTTAGTTTTTTTGGCAATTCATTTGTGTACAAATGTGCTCTCGGACAAGTTATTATATCATAACTTCTAACAACACTCTTTTTAAGCTTCCAATTAGGTTCAAGTAATCAGAATTTATAAACGTATTATTTGTCTACCTTTTTGCCATATTGTCTCTATGGTCCTTAATTGTAATACTTGGGTACTATTGTAATACTATATAAATGTATTATTTGAAAATTTGAAAATTAAAATAAATAAATAAATAAAATAAATATGAGCAATCTTACTATGCCTATTGACAATACCAACTGCGAAAACTGTATGATTTGCCTGAAGGTCCACAGTCCACCTAATGCGAAAAATACAAAAATAATAAAAATATTTTTAAATATTTTTATAACAAATAAAGACAATATCATAATTTGTGTGTTCCAATAATTACTTTGTTATTTTAACAAGCAAATGAACTGAATCTATAAATATGTTGAAACATTTCCATACCAAGTCAGCAAATGGCCCAAAACTCTAAACAGCTTATAAAATCGATGTTTCTCTTTCTTTATAAAACTAGCTCAAAATGAAATTTCTGAAATTTACTAACTCTTTCGTTTTATTAATTAATCAATTGTGACGACAAAATATCTAACTTAGTATGTATCAAAGCAAAACCTGTTGGCATTTACAATGCACTTAACTGATGATTCTAATCATCCTTAAGGCCTTACCATTGATTATCTCCATTTTGTGTTCGAGTACAGGAAAAATCCTCCCAGATGGGACTATAGTTGCCATCGACCGCTCTAGACGATGCACCTTGATAACTGACGGTGCTGTTGAAGGTTGGTTTATTGAATGCCTTGTTGCTAGTCACCTCTGAAACATGCAGACGATTAATATGGTTTTTGTTCGTGAATAGCTGTTAGCCACACAATTAAGCAGTCATTCCCCAAACTTAATTGAATGCTTGTTGCTAGTTCGCTCTGAAATAATTAACAGGCTCCGACTAATGCTTAAGACCGCAGTTAGACTGAAGAAAAAGAAGCAGGTTTTCCACTCGACCTGTTTTAGGTCTTATGTTATAGCAAGTTTGGCATGAATTCACGCATTGTTACCACTGTTTTTTTAAAGCTGATTCTTTTACTTCAGTGTATCCGCGGCCAATAACTATACCCATATTCCATGAAGATTCATCCTGCAGAACCAGAGATATGACCATTTGAGGTCATATTATTTGAGGTTTATATTATGGATATAACTGATGTGAATACCGTTAATACTAGTTTTCATATTGTTTGGGATATAAAAGAGAATAATCTAGAAAATGAAAAGTGACGTCGATTCTCTTATTATTATGACCAAAATGAATTTGAATAAATTTCTCAAAACTTACTAGAAAAGTACTTACAAAAGTACCAATATCTTACTCTCTTTATTTACTTTCAATGCACTTTTATCCAACCAACAGGAGAAGCCCAGATGCTGCATACCTTCAAGAGAACATAATTTCTGCAGCCAAAACGGTTTAAACATACCTTCAATGAAACGCACAAATGCATCCATTCGAACCATAACCCAATCCATCTCGGGGCCTGCACTGATATTGCGCCCCGGACCCGTGCTGTTCAGTCCAAGTTCGCACCCATTTATTTCTAGCGAGGCGAAACAGTCCGGATGCCTAATTTCATAAAAAATGTCCTGTGTATGATTCATCTCTTAATTATAGCAATTATTAAGAGAATGAATAACAATGGAAAATTAGAGCCCGGCCACATTGCGAGCTATTTTCCCCTGGCGTTAAGGTGTATTGTCACTCATCCCCTCATAAAGAAAACATCGGAAGACAGTGCTTGCTAGGTAAAGGCTTTCAATGTAACTAGACCCTTACTCAATGTATCTTCAAACATTGAGAATTATCACTAGAGCATCATAAACTCTAATAAATGTATAATCGTTTAAATTAAAACTGTCTCTTTCTAAATGTTCTCAGTCCGATTAAACTAATTGTTTTTGTCAAAATTTCATTTCTGTTCGTTCAATATTCAAAACAATATCAAAGAATCTTAGTATGTACTCATAAAAAACTTTGCATTTGAAGATTTCGTAACGTATACTTATTACTTGAATAAAATAAATTAGAAGGTAAACGAGATAAGAATAGTCATCAAGTCTTCCTTACCAAAAACATGCAACAGCACAACTTTCATGTTCGTCCTGTACAAATCGAGCAAAATTCAAATAGTCTTTAAGAAATGGCGAACCATCGGTTATCCCTGCTCTTGTTTGTAAGACTTCACCAGAAATGACATTGCGAAAGCACATAATTTTTCCGCAGAAGAGACACACATTGGTTTGTTACTGTTTATGCCCTTTTGCATTTCGATAGACTTTATTAGGGGGTTAGAATGTAGGGCATATTTTTCTTGCAAATACCACGTGTATAAAGATGACAAATCATTCATGCGTAGCCTTGTGATAATTTATAAAGCTTTGCGTAGATTCCACGTGTTCTATTTCTAGTTGGATATTGTTAGGGGTAAGAGAGTTTACATATTTCTAATTTTCATTTTTTGTTGTGAACAATTCTTTAGCATTTTCATAAAGAAGGGTACCATGGCTGCAATTATTATAGGCCATAGCTTTGTTAAAAGAGCACAGAGATACGTTTTAGATTCTAGAACATCTATGCTTCAATTACGACAATATTCACATGTATATTTCCATGGAATTGGGGGTCTCAAAGTAAAACACGTGCGTCAAGAGCTACACATGATATCTGACCTTGGTTGCTCAGTTTGCGTTTTGGATATAGGTTCAAATGATCTGTGCCGTGACTCGGTGAACATCCGCGATATCGCACATGAATTATTCGCAATTGCAAAGGAGATTGTCGATATTTATGGGGTTAAAGTCGTTATTATACAGCAATTTAATCGCGTATACGTGCGTATACAGAGTCATTTAATGCTAAGATAACAGTTTTTAACCGCTTGATTCGCAATCTGTGTCATGATCAAAATTGTTCGGGCATGATTTTATGTCATGTTCTACAGAATATGTGGCCCTCTTGGCGCCAGCTCTTGATTTCAGATGGTACACATCTTACAAGCGATGGTTGTCGTAGACTTTGTCGTAATTACAGAACTGCGCTCATCAAGGCTTCCCCTTTATAAATGCGATATTATTGTATAGCTTTGTTTACTACTTATCTTGTGTATTCTTGTTTTTCGTTTTAAAAAAATACTGTTTTAACTATTAGATTGTTCGGTGTCCATGTTTCATATATAATACGGCGCGGCATCCTTATCGCCATTTTTATGCGCTAGGGTATACTTATCACCCTGTTTTGATATTTTAATTATATGCGCGGCATCCCTATGCCATTGTTATGCGCAAGGGTATACTTATCACCCTGTTTTGATATTTTAATGGTATGCGCGGCATCCCTATGCCATTTTTATGCGCAAGGGTATACTTATCACCCATTTTTTTGATACCGCTTAAACAAAGCCTTGTTATTACTGGTAATTGCATAATTGTATAGAGTCTATAATTGTGATTGACACATAAATTTGTGGATTCTACGGTTTTTCGAATATTTTCTGCCTCTGGAAATCTTTTATGTTTAGATAAACATGGAATCGACTGGGAAACGTCAACGATCCAGACCGTCCGACCTACCTGAGCTTTCGCCTGAGATTCTACCCGCCGCAAACTCGCGCGCTCGACCTGTGAAACGGAAGCGCCCCGAAACGAAACGTGACCAGGCGCCAGGGCGCCAAAAAAGGACACGTGGTCGGTCAATACCATGCCGAAAAACCACTGATCGAAATTCATCCGCTGCGACCGGCATTGCTGGTGCGCAATCGGATGTTGCTACGGGCGCTCAAGGTCAGGAATTACAAGGTCACCAACTACAAGGTCACGAACAACAAGGTCACAATCAGCCTGCGTCAAACAGTGAGACATTGATAGTAAATAGAGACACATTATCTGAGCTTATCAGTTTGGAAGTCGCAAAAAAAATCAGTAGCTTCGACCCCCCGGTAAATACCAGTTCTATCACAAATGTACCTAGTCTAGAGTCTAATTCTGGTGCTATTCTTAATGGGCCTGTTTCTCAACATACGTTTCAAACAACGATTGGCGAGGCGAATACTACTCAATCTGGATCACACGCCCTTGAACAAGCTGTATCAAGTCTCCTACGTAGCCCAGGTGAGAGAGATATTTCGCTCATAGAAACAATGCGTTTTGATCTACCTTTAGATTCGGCTATCCCTGAAAAAATTAAAAAACAAATTATTTCTCGAGAATTCATTGATCTTGGGTGTTTGCTTTCCCCGGATGTCGATAATGACGTCAACTTTAACGTCTGTGTTAGCGATGAAGGTCCTTCTATCATACTCAATAACTCTCGTAAAGCAAAACCTATCATAAATATAAATGGTTGGGTCAGCGCAATGCACATTTATGGTTCTAT
>LQRL01062679.1:2586-14408 GCA_001703475.1 Hydroides elegans | reverse complement strand
AGTGCTTGGCCTTCCTGTATCAACTGGTACCCGGTGTGGCCCAATGCAGTTACGGACTAAATGTCGCCCGACTGGCTGGTATCCCAAAATGCATCTTGTCTACGGCGCAAGTCAAATCACGTGATATGCGGGATCAAGTGCAGAGGAAACTGTAAGTTTGTCGTAAGCAAATGGATGTTGGTTTTATAGAGTTTTAAGGGCGTGTTAGGTGTCACATGTACATTGTAATAAGTTTACAATTAAAAAATAACTATATTGCACCAATATTTGAAATGTGCATCATGACTGTTTGATACATTATATATAAAACAAATAAATACCATGTGATTCTTTGAGATGGAATTAATTCGAATCAAGCAGCCGTTCAACTCGTTCTTGATGAAAATTTTAGTTCAATTGAAAATGTGACTAAAATTTATTCATTATTTTTAAACATATTTTTTCTTTTTTTTTATTTCAGGGAAAAGCAAGAAGTGTTTTTGAGAATCATGAAATCTGAGCTGAATACCGACAACCTAAAGGATATTGTGCTTAGTTTGTGATATCAAACAAACTCACACAAATATGGATGAATGCTTGTTTGTATGAAAACATTTCAAATATGCCGAAGAAGAAATATAGTATTTTTGTTCAATATTTTAGTTTTTATCGTATAGTGTGCAGTAGGTGTGTACAGTATGTGTTTTTTTTTTGCATGACCTCAGGAAATAAAAGAAACTCAAAATAATTTATTTCGTTTTATTGTGTATTTGCCTATATTATATTTGAATGAATTTTTGAATTCATGGAATTGTTTGATATGAACATTTTTTTTTAATTGAAACGCAAGAAGCTTTACGTTATTGTTAACAAGAGTTGTGCATGCCATGATTGTTCTCTAGACCTCCGTGTCGTATAACAATACTTATGCATTATCATATATATGCATATATCATATATTTTGTGTTTTAAGTATATTTAACCTTTACTATACATGAATCTATTTCGCTATACAGATTTTAGTTTGAAGGATCGATTCTTCCCATATCGACCTGATTGTTTTCTTTTTTGCGCAAGGGTGCTTTGGTGCGGATCACCATTTCAACATCCAATTAAGCATCTACTGGACTATGTTATGAAAGAAAGTTCTTTTTCTAGTAAAACTTTGTTCGTCACCGTTTATCTCTGGCATCTAGAATGTTCAGTTTCCATGACATATCTTTGTTTACTGTAGGAGGTATACGCAGCACTGGGTCTGAAAAACAATATTGTTTATCTATTAAGAAGCAACAAAATATCGAAATCAATCTAACATGTTGAAACAGTTATTTATATACAATTTTCAAATGTGATTTATTGTTAATATTTTGACAATAAACTTTTAAATGTTTGATTTGTTAAGGCTGTGTTAAGACAAAGGTGAACAATACTTGGGTGGTCTGCTTATAATTTGGATGCCTCACACTGATTTATTGAATTAATCTATCTATCATTACCTATCGTAACGTCTTCGGAAGCAGGGTTTCTCAGCCCTTGTTGCATGGCTAGAGCGATGGTGTTGGCTGTGGAATCGGGGCCAAAAGCGCTCACCTAGACAAAAGTACATGGCTTAAGGACTAGACAAACTGACATATCGCTACACTTACCCGTAAGTTTTAAAACCAATTACATGAGGAACGAAATAACACAAGAAGTGCGAGATAGATTTAGTCTACTAAAACAGCCATGTCACCCAAGGCGCATTTTAAAAATGTGATTTTAATAAACAAGCACACTATTGTACGCAGTCCTGCTATCATTTTTTTCCAAACACATCTACTTGTTTTCTAATTGTTGCTGGGTATACCTAACAGGTAGGTCGATTACTCCGGTACACCTTTAAAACACGAAACTTATCAGCTATTCAAGCTAAAGATCTGACATTGATTAAAAGAAATGGAATGCCTATTTTTAAATTTATCGTTGTCACACTTACGGGCAAACTGCTTCCAAACTGGTTTTGTTCAGCGTCCCAGATACTCGGAATGTTTGCTTGACAAAGAGTGAGCAAGGTGTCGTAGCGCTTCTGTATCTCGCGAGCCTTCTCTTCGTAGTTGTACAAGACGAGGGTTTGTAGCAAAGGCGCTATTTCATCTACAAAAATTGGATGATTGTTAACTTAACATTGTGTGCTGCGCTCTTTTTTAAAAGAAATAAACTGCCAATTGAATAAAGTCCGAACATGCCTCAGTGTTTCAGGTTATTGCGTGTTTGGCCGCGAAGCAGATGAGGAAATCTAGAATATGCAATCCCACGTTACAAAAATTGACAATTTGAAGATTCAGATAGAACTTAACGAACAAATAACATTCATGATAAAAAAAATCATAAAAATCTATATAAATATCTATATAAAAATCAGAATTTCATAATTCATAACAATCTATAAATACTCGTGCAACAAAAAGAACACAAGAACATACCTCTCAATGAATCGACTTGTTTGATAATATTGGCCATGGCTTCAATGAGCGCACAGTCTTCATTCGAACTTCCTTGTTTCAGTGACCATTTCTTCTTTTCGCCCTTTCGTCTCGCCTTGCCTGAGCGCCTGTAATCAAGATTGTAACACTGTGTTACAAATTGGCACCTCAAAAATTATACATGAAAGGCAAAGTGTGTTTTTATATAATTTTGGCCTGCTGAACCCGAATCCGAAGTCCATTTTGTTCCATCACGTCACAATTTTCTGTAATTTGCATTTTAAATTTTGCATTTTTTTCTCTATTTTTGTCAAAATAAACTACAATTTGGTAAATATTTCAAATAATTTAATTCTGAAAGATTTGAAATGAACTCTATATAAATTTTTGACCACTATATTGAATAAAAATATACATTTTATCCATAAATACAAACTAACATATTCTGATAACTTCCCGAACATAGGGGTACCCTGGGCAGAGTCATCAAAAATAAATCGGAAAATTGTAAAAATATTTTCTTTGAGCGATCGGGCAAACTTTATTCTTATAACGATAGTCCGATCAATATTCTTCATGAAAATGCCTAGAACCTGTGGTATTACCATGTAAATGATAAAATTTAAGCTCACAATCTTAAGAAATGCGTTACCCGTTTAAATCCATGCGAACTACATTCCTGTGCGCTTTAAGTATTTTTTTCAATATAACGTCTTTTACAAATGCATTTTTATATTTCATATTTTATAAATGTTTAATAATGAATAAAATAAAGTCAAAATTCGCATATTTGTTTATGTTTCTGACGAAATTATGATGGCTTGAACATTGGCATTACGATAGCTTGAACTTCCGGTTGCTTTTCGTGTGTAAAATATATTTAAAACAAGAAAATTGTAACATTATGAACCAACCTCATTATTCCTGAACAGTTTGATAATCGTTTTAAAGATATTTAGACATTAACTCACTCAAATTCGAAAAAGGAATGATTGTAAGGAAAAAAAATATTTTCTTTGAGGTTTATATATTAATCACTAGTATTTTCTTACTTAAAAATGAAAATTGATGTTAATAGCCTATTTGCTGGATAGAATTTGAATAATGAAAACCGAAAAACTTAAATATCAGTAGGTATAGATTGTAATTTAAAAAAATATCTCAAACTATAAAGTCAGAACCATAAAAATTCGACAAAAATGCCAAAAATGAAAAATCGATTTTACAGAAAAACGGGACGTGATAGAACATTTTTAAGTTCAGATTCGTAATCAGCGTGGTCGAGTTTATAAAGTAGACACAATTTCATTCATGTATATTTTTGAGTGTAACACAGTGTAATGAGCATATTTTTTAAATAATTTGGTGAGGACAATTTAAGATTCAACTCGCTTTACCAAGCTGAATGTATTAACAATGGAGTCGATTTTTTAAGCAATAATAATATCAACGTACACCGATCCTGACTTTGTAATCGAAATTGATTAATCGGTCTATGTGTACCCTATACATTAGTTGAAATATTTTCAATAGAATGAGCTTAAGTACTTAGAAACTTCTAATATCAAATCGGCCAGACGATAAGACAGAGGCATAAACGGACGGACCAAGAAAGACCTATAACCTCACATTTCTCATTTCAAATACTAACCCTGACACTCGTGTAAACACAGATCCCGACTTCCGGCTCGACTTTGACTTCTGACTTCCTTCGCTTATGACACTGTCGCCTGTAGCACTGCTCGTGTCTGAAAACAGGTCGGAGTCACCGCGATGCGTCTCTCCGTGCTCTAAAACATAAATCAAACATTTGAATTTTTAAAAATCCTTTTGTGAAATATACCCGTGTCTGATAACAGGTCTGAATCGCCGCGATGCGTTTCGCCGCCGTGTTCTGCAGGAAACGTTTTTCGATTCAAATTAATACTGGTATGAAATTTCTGCAGATCAAATTGAACACATGAAAACTGGAAAAAGTCATCACGAAGGGCATAACCATGTTTTGAAAGGAAAGTCACGCAGTTTAGGCCTACATTTAACTCTCGTTTAACCAAGAATTTGTCGTTACTTTATATCGTTATCGTTCACAATGTCCCTTCATGTTTAAACATTTGACAATCAGAACATGGATTCGTTGATTCCTTAAGGAAACACTTTCCAGAATAAAACACAATATTGTGACAAATATGGATAAAAATCGTACCTAAAATCTCGAGTCTCTTCTTTTCCTTCTCCACTCTGACCACATCCAGTCTCGATCGATATCGATCAAATAGAGATCGTTGCTCCGAAAGTAGTTCCAATTGAGATTCGCAGCATTCTTCTAAGCTGGGCTTGAGATTAGTTTCGATGAAGTCGACGCGTTTATACTTGTGCATCTGAAATTTTGAGTTAACAACAATAATAGATTTAGTTTTATATTGCGATTACAAAACGTTTTCTAACAAAAACTTCTCTTTACTGTCAATCCACTGTGTCATTTTTAATTTATACTAGGATTTCCTAACGATTTTCTCTTAGTCCAAGTCTTTGGTATGAGCATTTTTGCGTCGAAATCAATTTATCTTTAATGTTTGAATTTATCGTTGTCGAGGTGTAACATGACCAATAACACTCTTACGTGGGTGAAAATTCTTAATTATGTTGAAATCATGTTTTAGACTTCCTATTGATTTTTAAAGACATTATTTCAAGCACTTTTGATTTAATCGGCACGGGTGAACGCGCAGCCTTTATAAAATTCACATGTTTTCGGGTACCAATCCTATTACTGCTAAAATTTACTTCCGGTTGAGCGTGGGCAATTACCACATGGTGAATATGTAGTTTTTCGCATTTAATTTCACGTATATGTTTCTATGAAATATATGCAAGATGTGGAGATACGAACAGTATCATTTTATTATTTTTACACAATGCGTTGTTTTAGCCAATTTCTCAAGTCATAAAATAACTTTTAAGTAGTGTGCGTTATTATAATTTTGATACACTTTTTAATTCTCTGAAATAGGCGTAAAAAGATAAGCTCCACTTCGAAATCTTAATAGCTGTCATTCGGGTATCTAACCTATTTCAGAAAATTAGTTATAGCAATCAAACAACCAACAACAAAACAAAAACAGAGAAAAATGCATTTAAAGTGAAAAAATCATATTTTAAAGAAATTGAATAGAATTTGCATGGTAACAACAATCGACGTTATTTAACATTGCGCAAATTATTTGTTACGTCATACATGAAGCAAGTGGCAATTAACGTCTAAATAGCAGGTGGAAACCAAAGTGCTGAGACAATCCAGTAAACTCAAAGATACAAATAGAAATGAATAATTAAATGTTAAAATAAACGATATGTAATTGTGTTAACCGACTTTGGTAAAATTATGATACATAAACGAAAATATTTTTTTTTATATTAGGTTCTAGCATAATTTTAAGTTTGTTAATTCATTTTATTTGAGTTGTTAAGCAGCAAATCGCAAATATATTGCTCATCATTTTTCGATTTCGAATACACAATTACAGCTGCAATAAGATATCAACCATATACATTTTTTTCAATGTCTCATAATAAAGACGCTTCTTAAGATAGATCTAATGAATGATAGATGACAAAAAAGAGTATAAAATAGGAAATACATATAAATGTGGTTGCAATAAAAAATATAAATAATTTGTTGATGATTTCTGCTACATGTAGGTCTATAATTTTTTGTTGGAACGTACATATTTTGCTGACATTAAAAAATGTAAAACTGTGGAATAAACTATTTAGATTAGTTTATATAAATCCCGAGCCATTTTGCGGTAGTACATTTCTAGTTGGTAATTTCTTTTTGAAAACGAAAACTAATTTTCCTACCATTCTGAGAGCCTCGTCCCACTCATGCCCATCAATCAGTGTCACAATGGCCTCTTCCACATCCTGAAAATCATAAGAATGTTAAAAGTAAACCCTGTTTAAATACCGGTACAATGATTACACATTATTTCTATTTTCACTTCGACTACTTATGATAAAAGACCTAATACCGCCATATAAACAAATATACAAATGGGCAGACGGACAAGACAAGCTGAAATCTTGGGTGCCTCATGGGAG
This sequence comes from Hydroides elegans, assembly GCA_001703475.1. Classification (NCBI taxonomy): domain Eukaryota; kingdom Metazoa; phylum Annelida; class Polychaeta; order Sabellida; family Serpulidae; genus Hydroides; species Hydroides elegans. The sequence continues at coordinate 7,866 of LQRL01062679.1, read as the reverse complement.
GAGATGAAACTATGCATGATATTTTGTTAGCACAATGCTATTTTCTAAAGCAAATCTCGTTTTACCGAACATTACAACAAATATTTTACTAATTCATATAAACAGTTTTCGAGATTTAGGAGAAACTTACGTTTGCATATTGTTCTAAGAGGCAAGCAGACTCTTTGTACTTCCTCCTTTCTTTGAGTGTTCTGGCAAGGTCCCTGACACAAAAAAGATTTATCAAAATAAGGGCAGAAATTTTAAATGAAGATGTCAAGGCTGATAAAATCTAAATGTATCTCAGTTTCAAATGACTAAATCTATCTATTCCATACACATAAGAAATTAAAAGATAAATAAGATATATTTCGAAACATAAAATTATCACATGCATCAAAAATAATCCTGATATCAAATAAATATCTAAACAGGTAATCTGATTTAAACCTTATGAGGTGAATCAATATACGCGAGATTTCTGACAAGCCTTAGTTTTATAGATAAATACGATTTCGACTGTATCATAAAAACTATTTTGTACTTGAATTACGCGTCGTCAACTCATTTCTTAAATCATAAATTGTAAGTGATACTTTACCTGCTTAACTCGCTGACTTTATCCACGCCATATCCCAACCGATTGGCCATACACAAGCACTGTCTCCAGTTCACACTGTTTGTATAGGCAGCCAAAGCATTTACGAAATCTCCCGCCTTCACGTAAAGTAAGCCCGCTTCATCGTGGTATTTCTTGTCGTTTAGGTAGGCACCGTACGCTTGAGCTATTTCCTGGAAAATAGTTTATTAGTTTATATTCAAATATATTTAGTTTTGATTGAAATACATACAAACACATATTTTCATTGAAGACAATTTTGAGCTTTTTTTAGACAAAAATATCAATAACGCACAGTTGTTTTGACTAGAGGTATAATAGGTGTATCCGAGTAGTCTTAACGAGGATTTGTTACTTAACTTGTTCTGGTTTCGCAGAAGCACATTCTATCATCTAGAAAAGAAACCAGCACTATCAATAGATTTTGGAACAAAAGCCCTAAATTTATAACCTATTACATTTGCAAATCAATTATAATCGTACCTGATAGTTCTCAGAAGCATGGGGAAAAATGTTCAAGGCATGAGCATATAGACGCTGGTCTTTGACTAGATGAAGGCATTCCTCAAAATGCTCTTTGCCTACAACAGTATATAAATATAATTTATTTAGCCAAAATATTGCCTATACTGTATATTGACTATTTTTGGCCTAAAACCGCTTTCAAGCAAACAAAAACAAAACCTTAATATTAAGATTCAATATATCACTTTAACATTTACATATAACTAAACGACACAACTATCACACAGTTAGATAATCAGGATACAAATTCAACGATATACAGTGTTACAGGCCCCAAGTCAGTTTCCCTAAAGCCTGGCACCGTGATTACATTATGAATAATAATTTGATATTAACTTGTCATAATTACCCGCTTTAGCGATGTGCTCAAGAGCGCTGTGATATCGCTTGAGGTGTTTGTCGATGCTGTATTTCTGGTAGTCAGCCTCCAACTTCCTCAGATTATTCAGGAACGGAAGATACTCTTTCGGATCCTGTTAGGAGAAAATAGAATTTCATGTTACATTTTAATAAATGAAATAAATATTCGAACATCCAAATAGGACACACAATAAATTATACCAAACCGGGTTTAATCTTTATGGTGAGTTAAAATACTAACAGAATCGCAAAACTGATTATTTATAAAAAAAGTTAACCAACTGGACTAGATATTTAACGCTTTTGAATGGACTCGACGGAACTTTAAAAACAAGATGCGTCACTTCGTCAGAAAAAAATGAAAACTGCTGCGCAAACCATGCTTTTTTTTTAACTACTTAATCACCATGGGCAAAACAGCACGTATTTTATGAAGTACCTCCCACCCTTGTGAATATCCCTGTTATATGATTAAATGTGCTTAATTTTACCAATTCGTCCTCCGCCCCTTACTCTTGTGACGTTGCTACCAACCTTTTGCGACTTCTCAGCGACCATGAGCACTAATTGAAAGTCGTACGTGCCCAGCGCGACGTCATATAATTCGTTGACGTCGACGAGGAAAAGAAGATACTTCAAAGCTTCCTCAGCTACAGACTGACCCTTGTTTCCCTGGCCTAGAGAAAGGAATTGTTTATGTGATCCAATTGGTGTTTTATTTGGGTGTTAACTTTAATTCAGATATTATACAAGGCGATTCGTTGACGTCCACGAGGAAGAGACGATATTTGAGGGCATACTCGGCCACTGACTGACACTTGTTGCCCGTACCTATATAAGCAAAAAATATTAATTTAGGACATGAAGCGCTCCATCCCATTCGCTGCCAACTGACTTGTTTTCCATGGGTTATAGCGAGATATTTTCATCGAAATTGTATGCAGAGGACTATTTCGAATTGATTGCATTAAGTACGGGATTACAATTACCGTAATTACCGGTGTATTACCCGCACCGGTGTATAACCCGCACCCTCCAAAATTGGAGGAATATGTTTTTAAATTCGGTGTATAACCCGCACCGGTGTATAACCCGCACCCTTAGATTTGGAAAAAGTCGATTTACATTAAAATAAATAATCTTGCAGTGTAATACCTTTGCTTGATTATAAAAAAAAACTTAACCTTAATTATGAAAAAAAAAATACCATGAAAAAAATATTCCACTTTTTCCTTCTTAACTTCTTTCCTTCTTTTCACACCCATAAATCATTCCTATCCCATATCTGTCATAACATCCAAATCGTCCTCTCAGTAAATACATGACATTATAAGGCATGATAAATACTGACATGATAAGGCTATAGAAAGCAAATACCCATTGAGTGACCCAGTATTTTATCAATGCTACTCACTTGTTATTCTTTGTCGCTCGCTAATCTCTCTGCTAATCTCTCGCTAATCTCACTGATCTTTTGATTGTGCAATAGCAAAACCCCACTATGATAAGGTTATGCATATGCTGGTATGTAAGCTAAGCCGTCATCCAATGGTTTAATAGTAAAAACGTGCTTTTGTGATATGTCAAATTTTTGAAAATCTCAAATTAAACATTATATGTTTTCGAATTCGGTGTATTACCCGCACCGGTGTATAACCCGCACCCTGGTGTTTCGTTTGTAAAATCGGTGTATAACCCGCGGGTTATACACCGGTAATTACGGTAACTTTTACCCATGAGCATACGAATACTAAGAAGCGCATAAAAAAGGTCTGCATTAATTTCAATATAAAACTTCCTATTCAATCAACAAAAAAAATGTATACGTGAAAGTGAAGCACCTTTGAGATCTTTGACAATATTGAGTGCAACATCGAGCTCTGGCTTGGACTTGCGAACATGCGCAGTGAGGATCGACAACAGATATCTGAAAACGTAATCACATCTTTAGTTGCTTTGCATTGTTATATAAAACTTAATCACTTTTGAAGTATATTTGTTACAAACACTTTGATATAGAATCTCAACGTTTTACTATAAATCGAGCTTATTGCATAGTCTCATAAGCCCGGTTCAATAGAATCTCCCTTACTCAAAATCGTAAAACTTAAAATAGAGGCAAAATTGGAGACGAGTCTCAAATAAAATCTGACAAATGAACCTTAAAATGATCAGGACAATACAATTCACATTCACACTATAGCTCCCAAATAATACCATAATTATACCATAATTCATAAGCTTACTTATCGCGGTCTATTTGTTGCAACGCCTTGTTCATCGCATCACACACTGTGTCCACTTTGCTTTGACGCTCACTCTGCTCGACAGGCGTCACATCCGTCACAGCGGCGTCACTGTCACGGTTGTATGCGGCCGTGTACATGGTTCGAGTGACGTCTTCTTCTCTGGAATAGCAAAATGACATTTGGATATCAATGTTTGGTTATGAAATTATCCCATTATGGTTCGAGTGACGTCTTCTTCTCTAAAAATAAACAACAACAAGATTGGCTATAAAACTATCGCAGCAAGATTTTTTTCACCTTAACCGGTAAGAGTTCTAATAGCAACAATAAGTTGCTGTTATTTTAACTGGTTGGAATAACCTTTTTAAAAATGGTATGTGTTTTTGTTTACTATATCGAATATCGGAACATCGTATTCCATTATTGATGCATTGATCTGCTGCATTTAATTAATCATCGTTTAGCTTGCAAAAGACACATCGCTACAATGAAGTTCTAGGCTTACGATTGTTGTTTAAGCAATTTCGTGAAAAAATACATAATTATCAAAAATATATGTAAACCAGGGCAAACAAGTTACATGTACATGCATGTCAAATCACTTCAGCTTAAAAAAGGTTAATTTTAACTAATATTTAATGAAGCAAGACTCACACAAGATCCGTGAGAAACAGATTCAAATGCGTGACATTGTTGATTTGTGTTATGAACTGCGTCACGTGGTCGATGAAAGTCATTGGGCTGTGGTCGTAGATCAAGTTCATGTTGATGCGATGTTTCCTCATCAAGGTGAAGGCGTTCTTAAACTCAAGTCTGAAATCAAAATATAAAAGTATGTCGACATGTAATTCAATAACTTCATAACATACCGTCGATTTGTGCGATACTCTCAAGAGTGACCAATCAAATATGATAAAATGTTTTAATTAAAGTTCAATCATTCTCATCGTTCGCGTGATATCACATGGACAGTGGGAAAAAAAATATGCTATGAACGACCGGAAGTTTATATAATTCGAACGAAAATGTAAAAAGGCACCGCTTCCATTTGAGCCCAACATCTAGCCTTCTTTGTTTGAGAAATATCGCATGAACAATGACGCATCGCATACACGACGGGAAAGTGAATAAATGTGGCAGAAAATGTTAAAGGCACATCTAGAGGTATACTGCTTCAATTTAAGCCCTAAATTGAATCTCATTGCATCAACAGTTCAAGGCATTTAACCTGAGATCCCATTTGAGTTAGGCCTTTATTTAATCTGGAGAGCTATCGACAACGTACCTATCTAGATGCTTCCTGACAGCCGACAGCACCAGGGCCCTTGGATGAATAGTCTCCAGATTACCACGTGGCATCTGAAGCACCACGCTCGTGCAATCTCGTACAACGCACACGATGCGGGAACCTCGCTCCACGCGCCGAACAGTCTCGTCGAAGGGATGTGCTTTGCCTTCGGCTAGGCCAGCTAATGCTACAATTCAAAGGTCAAAGCCTCATGAACCGTGAGTTAATGGCTAATGAGACCCGAAACTGGGACTCGAAAT
>LQRL01062661.1:1063-12079 GCA_001703475.1 Hydroides elegans | reverse complement strand
TATAGCTGTGTACCTCTTTATTTTTAATGAACTTTGTTTGTACATTTATCGGTAAAAGATTATTAGACGCTTTATACATAATTATACAAGAATTAAATTCAATTAAATCCAGAAACTTAAGTATTCTATATTTCTTAAATAAAGGGCTGGTGTGTGCCCTACAGTCTACATTACTTATAATTCTAATAGCACGTTTTTGCAATATAATGATATCTTTCAATCTACTAACAAATGTGTTACCCCAGATCTCACAACAGTAAGATAAATGGGGGAGCATTAATGTATTATAAATTGTAATTAAAGTTTCAGTTTGTACTTTGTCTTTAATTCTATATAACATTCCAATGACATTATACAATTTACGCTTCACTGTGGTAATATGCTTGTCCCAAATAAATCCCGAGTCAATATTTACTCCTAAGAACTTTGTTACAGATACTTGAGAAAGCTTAGCACCATTGAGTACAACTTCTTTGATTTGACCTCGCTTTTTACCAAATATCATATAATTCGATTTATCTACATTTAGTGACAACTTATTTATCTTAAACCAGGTAGTAAGTTTAACCAGTTCTGCATTTACAATTCTTATAAGTTCAACAGGATCATTATGTAAGTAAAAAATATTAGTGTCATCAGCAAAAATTATGAAGTGCAGCAGCTTTGACACCTTGTACATATCGTTAATATAGAGAAGGAATAGCAATGGTCCCAGGATTGAACCCTGAGGAACCCCACAAAGAATATCCATTTCACTTGATTTATTATTTTTATATTGTACATAGGTCTCGAGTAATTTCTTTCTTTGATTAAAAAATACACTAACCTCACAGTTTGACAGTCCAAAATTGTAATAGAATGTAATATATATTTATTTTCTATGTTCAAATATCTAAGAACGAAGTCGGCACTGCATCTATTGATCTTGAATGCGAAATAAAACTTTATCTTTCGGCAACCACGGTCTGGTCCTAACTACTGAAGTCACATGATCTGGCCTATCACATGATATCAAATATTACTTTGATGCTGAATACTTATACGATTATACAACAAAGTTTGATAAACCTATTCGAAACATTGATAGTATTTTCGTCGTTTTTTTATCGGGAGGGGGCACATGCCTTTTTAGTTATTGTCGGTCATACGAGATATCAATAACTTTATAAAAAAAAGTATACACAGAAGTATGTATCGATCAAATAACGTTATATTGAGTTCGATGTGTAAATGTAACATTATGCTAAATTCTAAATAGGCGAGGCATTGGTATAATGTTTATAATGATTGCAGCATTTAGATTGTTGTGATATGGTATAAATATATTGAGCCAGTGTACAATTCAAAGTTACAAATAAAATAAAAAATAAAATAAATAAACCATTTTTTTATTTATTTCTTTTTTACAAACCACTTATATCTCAAATAACGTTTTTTGTTCTTTTATCTCTTTAAATAAAAAAAAGCTGCATTTTTTTTGCGATTTTTGCCACACCTGTCCTTTTTTAAAATCTTATTTTTTATCAACATACATTTAACAAAATGTTTGCTATTCATCCAATATCTGTAATGCATAGGCACGATTTCGTTAAATAGTTCTATATACATGTTCAAACAGTATAAACAAACGCCTTATATGGGGTGCTCGCACAAACCGTCAACGTTTATTGGCCTGATTTGAATAGTCTATGTATGGAAAATAGACGCCTAGATATGCATACATTTGCTAATTGCTTGTGTTTTGAAATTCATTAGATAAAATTCTATCTTGTTTCATTCGTTGAAAAATAACCTCGATGGCCATATAATTAAAGATTTGCCTTGTTTGTCTTTCTATTGGCTCTTATTTGTGCTTTTACAAATATCCACAGCCTCTCTCTAGAAGTATCTTATATTATCAACTTACATTAAAGTGATAGATTATTTGAATAAATTACAGTTATTTCTGAGGTCGTTATATCACCTGTGGCATTTTGAAAAAAAAAACGTATTTAGGTTTATAGAGAATGGAATTTGATAACTTAAGGGACGGTTTTCGTTTCTTGTAGCGTTTGATACGACATCCAAAGTATAATGACATATTTCCTTACAATATAATTAGTTAGCTTGCATATTTACGCACCATTTGGCAGCCAATCTTTTGATTTTGAAAATATAAATACATTTACGCATTAAACACAGATAACAATTTTGTGTTTGCCTGAAGTTTATACCAAAATGACCAATCAATTAATTCAAACGCAGGTTAAATACTGAAAGGGCGACTTAACATATGTGTAATACATTCAGATTCTTTACAAATGCAAGGTTTACTTTCAATCTGATGGTTGAAATCGAAGGCTTTGCTTGCAGTAAATATTGATACCGTGTTCCATTTTCGCCACTGTTCTATCTGCTTTTAATGATTTTTCTCGAACTATTTATTTATTTAAAAGAAATGTAATTAAATTGGTCACTCCCCAAAAAAACTCCTAACTGCATGTATTTATATGAGTTAAATTTGTGAATAAGAGATAAGCATCGGTTTGAAGTCATTAGATCATGTATGTATGTAAGACTTAGCGTTGAAAATTGTCTACGCGGTAAACTACATCAGCATCCATTCATTTTGTCATTTGTGATACTACAAACATATTTGCGGACACATAGCACTACAAGTTGTGTATAATGTATACTCTAATTTCCCTTTCATTTATTTTCCCTAAAGAATATTTAAAGTATCAGTCATAAATTCAAAACACAGTTTTATTAGCTCCTTAGTAAGAAATGTGGTTGTTCAAAATGGTATCAGTTTGGATGTATATATATATTTCATTTGCCACATCAGATGTAATACAATGAATAATTGTTGTGCCTACTTTGGGGTGATTGAATGGGTAAGCCTGACTCTTTACAACAATGCAGCCTTTTTGAAACTGTGTTTAATCGGCATATTCCTTTAGGGATTGAGTTCTCCATCTCTTTGATGGCTCTTGGTTGTTGTTTCGGATTTGAGAAAAGTAATCGGACCCAATGAAATACACTATTGGATTTACTTGATACATGCCAAAACTGCTTGAGCCTTTTCACAGGTCAATGATTCTTATCTCAAAGTTTGATGTTTTCTCGCTTTTATTTAGCTGACTTGTTTCTAAACTAGAAGTGATCATCTTGTCGACACACAATATTTGTATGTATATCGTAAGACTTAATACAAGACACATGTCTCAGTGGTTTAAATGGTTATCACGTGGATCAATCCCTTAATTTTGTGCAGCCTGATCAAGAATTACTTATATTTCCCTCACTTGTCACACTTGGATACTATAAAATGCAATATAAAAATAAACATTTTTCATATGAACAAAATGTAATCTCATGGATTTTATTTATATTTAGTTTTTTCTATGTACAAGCTACGTCTTGATAGAATATTATTTTTGATCAAAGACAACCGTTGGTATGAAAACAGGAAACCCCATGAAAAGATGTCATAACCGCCAAGATGCTAAAGGAAGGTGGCGATTCGATGGTGGCGATCCTTCATAAGATTTTCAACACGGTATTTTACACAGAGAAAATACAAAAGGGCACAGACTAGATGTAGCGTGTAAGAAATGGATCGTGAAGATAACTGGTGCGAAGTACAAGATAATTTTCCCAAGCGCTCAAGCCGTAGCATTAGATGGAAGAAAAGTCAAGCATGTAAAAGATAAGGTGTTATTCGGAAGCATTGTCCCAAAATCCTTCTCCGACGCGAAAGACGGTTATTGCTAGCATTTGTTGTATTTGGTAGACTAACGATCCCAATCTGGCATAAACACAAAAAAGGTACTAAACATACAAAGCACTCATTCTTCCAATCGCAGCTTACGCCGCCGAGACATGGACCATAAAGTCTTTCAATAACAAAAGAATGTTGCGACCAAACCAAAAATTAAGCAATAAGAACGGCTCTGAATATGAACACAATGATAACAGACATAACAGAAACGAAAAGGCTCAAGTGATTTGGGGCATATTACAAGTGCCTTTCGCCTCTATTTCTAAAATCGTAGACCACGAGGGATACTGCCAATTAAAGAAGTGGTGCACCCAAATTAGAGAGGACATCAGCCTAGACCGTATGGCAACAAAGCGCGTGTCCGATAGGTCACACTAGCGGAGATAAGTCAAGAAGCGGACAACGATCCGGAGAGGATTGCACCCATAAGAGAAATAAGGCAAGTTCCATTGTTCAATAGTTTCATCGCTTGTAAGCAATAAAAGGGTATTGCTTATTTACTATCAAATGTTTTCTTAAAGCATATTTTGTTCCCATCTCAGATAAAGTAGAAAATGTGTACCCTGGTGGCCCCTTAACATTTATTCTTCCCATATGAATAATTAAATATCGATATACTAATGAAACTTGTTTAAACAGTAAACAATGTTTTCAATTTAGGAGCCAGACCTCTCAATTAGATTCAGTCACACATATTGCCCATAAACAGTTCTTTTAAATCTTATAAATGTTAAGTTAGTTTGTGGTTTACGCCGTTTTGATTATACAAAATATGTAAAGATGAATATATAAGAATTTTATATATTTGTTATGATTACAGTAATCATTTTTCTATATACAATATTGATAATAAATGTAAACTTCAAAGATAACAAAATATAGATAATCCAAAATCTTTACAGCCCATCTTGCTCAAAGCTTCCACACACGCAACACCTTTAAATATGGGTCCCTTACCTGATGTTTAATAAAGCCACAGATGTGTTTGGCATACCAATAATCTACCATAAAATTCCAAATGGTTCTAATATATAGGTGCGGATTCAGATGCGACGTCTCTGATAGGTTAATGGCAACAGTATGTACGCATATATACCTTTATAGCAAATTTAAGTAGTGATTGTAGACTTATATTTATTACCATTGGCGCCACCCTTACTCTTAATATTTTTTTCTGGATCCGCGTCCTATATACACTCGGCTGTGATACACATGTGCAAAAGTACATGTTATTTTCTTTTATATATATTTCAATTGAAGATAATTTTCTTATAACTTTTGTAACACACATGCGCAGACGCTACTTTGGTCGGGCGCCAACGGCGGTGATATCGACTGGATGTAGAGCCAAGATGATTCTAAGGATAAAAGACAATTTTGAATAATCAAACCGAAAAAAAGCCAATGAAAAGCAATAAAATTATTTTATTTACAATAAGCTTAATGCTTAATAAAAATCACTGATTGCATGTGTTTTTCGTGTATAATATATGATTGGTTGGTGATTGCGTGAGTGCAATTATTTTACTTAAATGAAACTTAAGAATGTATTATACTATAGGTTATATTTTCTGAACTATTTAATAAACCCTATTTCCTTACCGTGAATCATCGAGTCCTAATTTCTCGTTAAGAAAATCTAAAATTGCCACAGAATAATTTGGATTTCGTTCTTTGTCGAAAACACCGATTGACCACAAAGAAACACTCGCACATGGTTCCGTGGTACCTCCTTTTGCCATCACTAGGTCCGTTTGAAGAGATATGATAATTTTCTAAAAAATATGTAATATTGGGATTTTCAATTTAAAATTTATGCAGGTGCATGTAGTTGTTTTACTTTGTAATAGTCATTATTATTGACACTAAAACACGAAAAGATATACACAGATAATAGATAATAATTAACATGTACTATTTTTTAGTCCCTCTTTTATACTAAATATTTTTATGTACATGCATTTATCACAAGAAAGGCAGTGCAGAAACTGTTTTAATCTCGTTAAGATCTTACAACCGTTTAAGTTTAGATACATTACATAGCTCCTCCGTTTATTTATTTGTTGTTTAATGTTTAGAATGTAAACATACGATAAAAACTCTATGGCACCAACATACCTCAATCGGCTTGCTTAATACTTTAGAGAGAAGTTGAGAAAAATCCACAACAAAGTTATCATCTATTTTACCTTTCGGTAAATTAGTTTTAATTTCAACAATCGGCATTTTAAAATTGTATATGTTTATTTAGTGCTAATAGTGAAGTCAAACAAGCACAGTAAATAAGGTGAACGTACTGATATCGAATGTATTTATATATGTATATGTATGCGACCTCTTACACGTCCTTGAAACCAACATCCAAAAAGATAAGTATGACGAGGGGAGATGAACATTGCGAAGTGCACAGCATAATGATATTCAATAACAGTTAACTGAATGAATGAAACACTTTCTGAATGAAAGTATCATCTAACTACATGTATGTGCATGCATCATAAATGTATTTAGTTATTTTGGCAATGCATGAGATGCCTTGGGAATTTTACTTAAATCTAAACCCAATTAAAATAAAACTGGAAGAACTGCGCTAAGAACGGGATTTAGTAACTAGACGTGATTGCACATATCCCCTTGAATAGAAATCCGAGACTTATATAGCAGGGGGGCCCAAGATAAAAATATGAATGTAAAATTTCATTTTAAAAGCTAATGTATTGTCCTATCTAAATGCATGTATGCATAGACACAACTGTTATATGTTTTTGCATTAACATGAGGTTCGACCCATAATATAAATGAACCACAATGATAGTAAATTCAATAAAAAAAAACTGAAAGATGAGATTCGTAAACATAACAAAATACGTATTGCACTACGTTTAAAGGTGAAGTTACTTTTTATGTGAAATCTATGCCTCTGACTAGATTCTACCCTCTTGCACAAATAATATTGAACTAAAGTTTCATTTACAGTGTAACTCTTGTTACATCAAATACGGATAAACCGAATTTAAACATATTTCAAAGTCCTAGCCTCTTTATTCTCGTTATGAATATTATCAATTAAAACGAAAATGGAACTTTAACAGTCTCGTCCTTGTGATCCTTATTCATAGACATCTAGTCTATCATCGAATATCACCAAATTCCGGAACATCGGCCAATATAAGTTCGAATAGTGTAATGGCTAAAGAAAGAATGATCCAAGCAATAAAATATGCGAAAACTGTTTGAACAACTATTGACCTATTTAGATAAAATCAGAACCAGAACAATGAAAACAAAATGTTATTTTTCATATTTATTTGAATAAATATATACTTTATTTTTGTACAGAATTATACATTTAATCCATATTCAATGTTATCATTGACTTGTTTTCCAAATATAATACATTTGTACTACTGTTACAAATTATTATCTAACATGTTAAAGTTATAAATATATATACAAAGCACTTAGTTGAATCACAATTCCCTGTTACACTTATTAAGAACACGTATATGAATTCGCCAAAATCTGACAAATTGAAAAGCACTTTCGAGTATAAACAATAAACAATATATTTGACCTTTTCTGCCCAATTATGTAATGATATATCAAATGAAACAAGAACTCATCCATTTAGATGAATATAAAATTATAATTATTATAACAAATCCATTATAAATTATGCTTAGATATACTTGAATTGCGTTGGAAACACACTAAATAATACCGCTTGAAAGCAAGTTTCGCAAACTTTATTACAATGTTGAACATCGTCCACAGCTCAAACTGTCTATGGACAAATAGAAAATTTAATCTTAACACGCAGGCTCATTTTGTTTTGGAATGCAACATTTCCTTATTCAAAATATAATTACATAATTGATTTTGATGAACTAGAATATCCCCACATAAATAATGCCATATATACATGTTCAATCATCTAAGCTAAATACATAAATGTTCATTTATTGCAAAATGCCGGGTTTTTTCCCTCAGAGCTGGCTTATCCTTCCATCGTACTGATTAGTGCGTCAAAGAATTTGCTTTTGTCTTCATTCTTCAATTCGATTACTGAAAAGCAAAGAAAATGTACTTGTTGTCTATGGTTGATATATGTTTGATGTACTACGGGTTGTACAGTTATATGTATAGACAATTATTTCTATAAATATTATTGAATACGCCTAAATCTTATAGTAGTACCTATAAATTGTGTGTGGGCCTATCTAATAACAACATACTGAGTCGCATAAGGCAATGATAAACTGATATTTGGCAAGCAATTGTAGGCGGTCGGTTTTCGGTTCAAACTTCAATTGAGCTTGATCATCGCATTTTTCAATATATTACCGGAAATAGATACATCTTTGCAATAAAGTTTATCGAGAGCGCTAATAATATTTTTCAGAAAAAATAAAAGAGTCGCGTTCTTACTATGAGTATCAAAGTAGTCGGGCAGAATTCTCGAGTTTGTGTGACTAGCAGCAGATTCAAAGGCCTTCCCAAAGCAACTGGAAAAAAAAAAAACGCAAAATAAATATCGATACAAATGAAAGTTTAAATGATTTAAAAGCTATTAATCCAAAAATGAATACTTTGGAAAACGAAAAGCTTAAAATCTCAATTCCTCTCAAATTACATTTTTTTCCTCCTATCAAAGTCATTGTTTTACTAAATAATTAACCCTACTAAAGAGAACCAGTAAATCAATCAATGTTACAATTTTGCTATAGCCTATTTAAACTTAAATTATTTTCAAATAAGCTTGGGATGAAATTAAATTAATCAATTTTTCAATTGGTTATAACCTACTTGAACTATAATCATATTCAAATTACTTTGTGTATTTGCAAAGTTCTGTCATAAGACTAAGCAATTCAAATATTTTGCACTTACTTGCGGCAAGATTTGTCGTTGGCAGGAGGAATCCCTATGACGAGCATGGTGCCTCGTTCTGAATCGATGGGAGTGCCTAGCACCAGGGGCAGCGTTTTGGCTTTCTTGTTTCGACTCTACAATAGAGTCAATTAACATATATTGTACATATGAGATCAAGTATGAAAGCGATCTTTTCCCTTACTAGATTCCTTGCGTTCCAACGTTTGTATATTAAATGCTCGATGAGGCAATCTCATGTTCTTAAACGCATGCATTGTTATTGAAGCTGCAAGAAAGAAGCTTGGGAAAAGAAGAAGATTTATTAAGATTCATTTATTCAAAATTTAAAGAAATTTTAACTGGTCTAAAAATCGATTGAATATACTAAAAGATCTAATCAAAATAATGTTCGACTTACAAACAACAATGCTCATAACTTTTCAACCAAAAGTACATGTAGGCTATATTGAAATGTGGCACATTCTCGGTAAAAAAAAAATATATATTTATATGGACCATATCCTCATAAAAGCTCTATGCGCAACATATATAAATCCCAACATACCGTGGCACAATAGGCACGAAGAGTAAACCTGGCGAGGCGACCGAGGCCGATGGGTTTGGAGAACAAGCGAACGTCAGGCGAACCCTTTGAGAGAAAACACAAACGCATAAGGTGAACTTGGAAATGGCGTTTCAAAATGCTTTATAATGAAGTTTCAACTTATTTGTTAATTAGCGATTATCACTCATACAGTTTAAAGAAAAAGTCTTGGTTTATGAAGTGAATAATAACGTTTCTTATTTTCAGGGTCCGTAGCGAAAATCGGATTTGAAATTCAAGTATATTCAAGGATGTTCATGAAATAATTCAAGGATTTTTAAGCATCTTAATATTTATTGTACAGATGTTTTAAAGCCTTAAAAACTAATTATTATACAGTGTATTGTGCATATATGGATTGTGCATCTATACCCGGCTTTTTTAATAGTTAATGCGAGCGCCGAAGGCGCGAGCGATTTTTTTTAAAGGATTACCAAACTATAATAGTAGGATGCAATTTACAAAAAGAAATATCGGGCAAGCCTGTTCTCGAAAGAAGCGGGGAAATGATTATGCTTGTCAGGGCAAACCGCCGTTCAAAAGAAGATCCAATAGCTATTTTGTTTCGTCCTTTGCCTAATGGTACAGACCAAGTGAATCCCTGGTATTGTATTTTGGTTCATATCAAACCTTTTTCGCCCTACCTTTTCAACTATCGATTTTGCGGATTCAATTTAAACTATCAAAGCATTCATTTATATATTTAGTGCTTTCACTTGAGCCTATTACCCAATGACAGGCTTGAGCGATTTTTCCGTCCGATATGTTGCAATAGCTTGACCTTATTTCAAACATATATCATGATATGAATAGATTGCATATTTAAATTTGGCGAGTAAATATTAATTCAAACTCGCCAAAATTTGTCCTCCCAAATTTCATATTCGCCAGTCTGGCGAGTGCCTTTCAAGTCGTACTCGCCAAATTAAATTGTCACTCGCCATGGCGAGTTGGCGAGTGCTTATGTCGAGCCCTGGAACTACATCTCAACGCGATAAGCCCTAAGCCTTTCGGGCTGGAGCCTAGGAAGAACATTTGACTTATTCATTTTCATTGCCGATTCACAGGGGTATAATTATTAATATTAGAAAATGTTTACAAACATTGACATCTTATCTATAAAAGTAAATTGTATGAAATATATGTGATGAATCCATCTGCGCAGTAGGCACCCAAAAATGCAATATAAACACAAAAAAGAACAATTTAGTAATTTAATTATCAAAAATTAATTACGAACCGAATTCAAGTATATTCAAGGAGAATTTTTAAAATTCAAGTATATTCAAGTATACTTGAAGGAATTTCGCCTTTCAAGTATATTCAAGTATTTTCAAGGACGCTACGGACCCTGTATTTTAGAAAGAACGCGAAGATATGAACGCCTATGCCCTTCCCTTTGCAGAGCGAGCACTGTGCACATCATCCATTAGCCCCTCTTCGTCAATATAAAAACTTTATTTCTATCGATCACAATAATTACATTATCTCGCTGTTTCTGGTTAGTATGAATGAAATCGAATAATCTGTTTTTTCTTCTTCTAATTTCATAGTGAAGTTGTATTCGATCTTCCCTTTAAGATTAACCTTTTTTTTATATGACCATCTCACCTCTTTCACAAATCCATAGAGAAACGACCCGGCCGAGATGATCTGGTTCATATCAAGGAAGGTCTGCACTTGAGCCACTATGGCTTTGAGTTGTGTCTTTGCACTCTCGACCGCTCCTTCTAAGCGTTCAGAACTCTCGTCTCGACTCAACACGTCTTGTGCGGAA
>LQRL01062654.1:0-14039 GCA_001703475.1 Hydroides elegans | reverse complement strand
AGAGGACCTACATTTAGTCCAGTGAATATAAATATGATAGGGCATTTCATTTTTACACAATCTTAAAAAATCGGTGTTATTCGATTAGGATACATCAGTAAGCGTCAAAAGTATCTAATATTATTTTTTGACAAATTCTGAGCTTTAGACAAGGTACTAAACTCTCATTTTTCCGGTTAAAACATAGCTCGTTTGCTGCAAATTTTGAGAATTTAATTCTTTGGTGCTCAATGACGACCCTGGAACTGAAGTCGACAATCACCTTGAGCCAATTAATTTTGATACAAGCTGGCAGAAATGATAAAATTCCTTCGGAACTTGTGTCAAACCTTGGTCAAACATTAGACCTAAAATTATACATATGTCAAAGGAAGACAGGAGAACATGGTAGTCTATGCATCAAAATGAGAAAAAAATCCTGAAAAATTCTTTTTTATTCTTTTTCACTTACTTAAACTTTATAAATCAAAATGAATATTGGCAAATAGCCCGCGTTTTAAAAGCTGCGTATGCTGCAGAAATGGGTAAAAATGCAAAGGAAATAAAGGAGATATTGAGGGTTAAAGACTATACCTATTTATTTTCATTAAGTATAATATAAGATTGATATATCGTTTGCTCTCTCTGAAATTTTCAATTACAATGAAAAACATTTAATATGAATAAAAATCACCTAAAGCAGACAGGGGTCAAGATCAAAAGTCACAAAACGCCATACCACTGCCTAATTTATTGAAGTCTTTTAATTTTATCAAATAGTCAATTTGATAATGATGCCTAAGCAATAATTGTTAATTTTTCAAGATTTAGAAGTCAGATAATTATTGTTTATTCATCATTTTTACTTTGAATTGTTTTCTTACAATAAAACCCTAAGTGGTTAGAAAACGGTATAAATTATCAAAGCCATTGCAGATCTATCGTGATCGGCAATCGGAAGCTTGTCTACGGCAAAATCTTTCTAAACTTACATACAAGGATGTTCTTACGCATATATTGGAATCCTTGTTTTGTAAAAAAGTTAAATAGTTACTTTAAAACTTAATGAGTAAATTATCTAAAAATGCGAGATAAATGTGCTTATTTAAATCGTTTGCCGATCCGCCAGTGTGTAAAAACCGGATCATGATCACACATAATGACCGTAATTATCCATCCAGTGCTTCTTATCTTTTTTTGATACATTATTTTAATTGTAAACAAAGAATGTTAAACTTTAGAATAATAATTCAGCAATAAAAATGTAATTGGACACAAATAAATTAATTTTACTGCATTGCGATTATTCAGACATTCACCGATCAAGAAACGAGTGGTTTACAATCAATTGTGTACTGGTATGGCGTTTTGACTTTTGATTCTGATCCCTGTGTGTTTTAAGTGATTAGAAAACGACTCGATTTAATGGGACAGCAAATACGATAATCATGTTAACTTTTTTGACACTTTTCCATTTAAACAAATCATGATTTTGTCATATGTTATAGGTGTGTATGTATACAATGGGGATATAATATTAAAATTCATATTATATAAATAACGTCTAAGATTATGATAGATTTATTAGTGGGGTAGTGATTATGTCAGACCTGGGATAATGGGACAGTTAGCATTGAACACAAATAAACATACAGTATTGCTATAAATAGATTAGTTATTTCTATCAATGAAAGGGGGAGTGCTTATGAACAGTTTTGACGATCTAGCTTTAAAGCCAAAATATGTCCTTTTTGCAAATTACCCCTATAACAAACACTTTTTTTGCTTTAATGGCCGGACTCTACACCTCTCCCCAAACATGTGTGGATTTCACACTTTCTATACTTCATGGTGTTTTTGTTTCATGAGTCTACATAAATCAAGTTACGTAGTCTATGGTATGATGCAACTAACTTGATTGGAATTGGTGTCTTTTGTAAAGTAAAGCATGTTTAAATAGAATTATTAAGAAACAATTCAAAAAAAAAAAATTAACGAATTTTTGTATTAAGATATATCTAAAAGTTTATAAACTTTATGTTGTGTAATTTATTAGTGCCTTAATTAATAGTCGAAAATCAAAAATATGTTCTGGCATTATGTCATGAAGAACAGTGTAAATAATACACTGTAATGTATTGAAGAAGTTAGGGACTTTTCTAAGCAAAGCCGAGGGTTATTTAGCGTTTCCCAATCTACCAGAAAGGCGTTGGATGAATATATCAAAGAAAACCTGGTCCTATGCTTGAAATGATATGCTCATTACTATCAAATATCAAGGGGTTTGTGTTGATAAAGCATCATTTGTTATTTTATTTAAACTCTATGAAAATTGCGTGTTTAGTCAATACATCTTTTAAAGTTAAACGGTTTTTACTTATTAAGTGTGGAATTAATAAGCGTATGTTAATTTGTTTTATATTTCATGCACTTATTGCAATGTTTTCATAATACTATCACATGTTTAGCATATTAATCGTCCTGTCCCATTATCCCAGGTCACTGATTTGACAACCCCATGTAAGTTGATACTGTCATAGTTCATATCTTGGATATGGAAACTGCATAGTTAAATACTATATGCTCAACATATACACCTATAAGCAGACACAATTTCAAAATTTTGCTTTGAAAAGAACATAATGAAAAATTGTATGAGATGCCAAGTTTCCATTTTACTGTCCCATTAAATCGAGTCGTTGTCTATCATATGCATTAAATGATTTTAGATTTATCAGAAAATTTCAGGATGCACCAACAACATACCAAACTTAACTAATAATAAATTTTGAAAAATATGATATACTTGACATTTTATGTTTGACTAAGACATTTTCAAAAATAATATTAGATACTTTTGATGCTTAGTGTATTATATAATTAGGATGGATCATATGTCTATAGAAGCAGCAATTTCTAACTTAATCATTAAATTCTCAAACAATTACGTAAAATCTAAGTGATCGCAAACATATTTTACTATTTAGATTTGTTGTTGACTTTCTGCAACTAGGTCTTGTATTTCTTTTCTTGCTAATCCATCAAATGTTCTGAGTGTTATCCTATCATAAAGAGATGTTGGGACTTGTAGTTGGTCCGCTGCATATAATATATTCCCATTTCTTCCATGGGAACCAGCCATCAAAGAATTGCGTATGGATATAACCGCGATATTCTCAAGAGTTCTAGGATTCGACATAACGGATTGCCAAAAATCACTGATTTTTGATTGCAGTTCATAGGATCTAGTGGTATAGTGAGTTGAAGGAGGATGTCGATTGCTTGCAGTCGGTGTATAGCCATCCAGATGAAGTAAAAATAATCCGTGATAATCTTTAGCAAAGTGGTAGATTAGGTTAAAGGTTGGATCAATGTGTTGGTCATCTGAGTTAATAGTATGGTATGACCGACATAACAAATGTAACGGGAGATTTATGATCTTAGAATTCCGCACGCAACTCCACCAAATTCCGTATTTGAAGACCGATTTGACATCAGCACCCCTGTGCATAAAATCTTCTGCCCAATCCAATCTCTGTATTAATAATGGGAAACTAGAAATATCTTCCTCTGTGGTATAGTGCATTGTACACTTATGCTGGTCATGTAAATGGTTCGGTGTGGTAGAAACGAATCGTCTATAGCAGGTCCATTGCGATTCTAATATTGCGTATAATAAAGGCGGCAATTTCAGCTGATCCATATAATCAATATCCGATGACGGCGATACAGCTTGCAATATTAACTCGAAACATGGTTTACATCCAAAATGAATACAAGCTGCGAGTGGTGGAATCATATAATTCTTGAGTGTAATCGTTACCTCGTTCTTATAAAGCAACGGATAATCAAATGAGTCATAGGTAACCGACACTCCATGTTGCAATAAACGCCTAACCTTTTCACAGCTATGTTGCTGCGCGGCAAGGCTAAGCAACGAACACGAGTTAGTATACTCACTCAAACGTTTATCGCCAATAAAATCCAGAATCATATCTAAACTTTTGTTGCTAGTTTCTTCTGCCATTACAGCCTTTGCGATTATATGAGTGTCGATCGTTGCGCCATGATCGAGAAAAGTTCGAACAACGTCGCTGTTTCCCCATCTAATGGCGAGTGCCATGGTTTTCGCTGCTTTAGATGAACTACTGAAAGGCATGCCTCTAGGGTCGGCACCGTTTCTAAAATAAAAGAAACACTTATTTAAAAAACTTTATCAATTAGAATAAATTTACCAAAAACCTTATTTCTAAGTCATAATAATAACAAATGTAACGCCAAGACATTTCATTGGTTGATAGTCCATGTGTTATTTGGTAAGTCTAGATTTACTTTATATTTGTTAACTGATATTTGTAAATTATTAGGATTTCAATACAATATTTCAACACAATAGTCTACATTTCAACATGTTAGTCGACATGGAAGTCGAACCAAACTTTTGCTACCCGTTGATCTATATAGATATGCATTTCATACACTTATGATATGAAATTGACATATTAGATTATGCAGAGCGCGTATACATAACAATACTTATTTATGTACCTTACAAGAAGCTTAACTATATCCTCATTCCTGTGACACAGGGCCATCTCCAAAGGCAAGGATCCAATTTTACTGGTCGTATTCACAGACGCACCATGGTTGATCAACAGTTCCACGATCCTAGGATTCGAACCTTGCATTGCTGCTTCAATTGGAATAATTCCTCTAAAGTTTCGTAGGTTTGTGTATATGCACCGTGCGAAAGTGCCTCCGAAATGAAACTTACATCGCCAGTTTCTATGAGACCTATAAACAGGGTTTCACCGGAAGGCAAAAGGCGGTTGATATTCTTCCAGTGATTGGTCATGTTTCAATCACTTAATATCAATTAAGAAAACAATCGTACCTCAAAGCAATCATGTTTTTATATAACAATAATGTTTTATATCACGAGTTTCTTTGTTTAGAAAAATAACGATTTTATAATTTCTTCATATTGATTTGTTCCAATATTTTGATACATGAAAATTGTCCCTGATATACAACAGCTGTATTTTAATCAAATATGCAGATCACATGTGATTACATACTCATAATCAAAATCATTATTGAATACTAATCAACTTTTATATCGATGCACTAATTTCCCTAATCAAGCCACTTGACTACACTTCAGTCGTAAGATATTTGTTATCACTTCACGTAACACATCTTTGAGAAGTGAATCAATAATTGACTGATTTGAATCGTTGATTTGTAGTTCACGAGTCAGCAGGAACATGAATATCATTTTGTGGAAATTGCTTTCCGAAATTAGATTTCTCATTGTATATTTAAATATTGGTGTTCATAAACCGATAAGGACGATATAAGTATATGTCACCGCATCGGAATCCGGTCAAAATATCCCCGGTCATAATGGTTACGAGTTTGGCAACCAAGGTCAAAATGTCCCCGATAAAAATGGCCCCAGTATAAAAGGACGCGACAAAAATCGTCTTTAAAAGAAAACTTATAAAATACTTCTACTTTCTACTCCTTACCATTCTATGTCACTCCTATATTATAATTGGTCGTCCTAGAACAGTAAATTTCCACCTCATCTTCAATTATTGATACTGTCATAGCCAAAGAGCAGGTGTTAATGACAATCGGGATTGACCTCAAAAGTGAAATAAATATAATACGCCGTTTTATGTAGCATCCTGTCACGAAATGCACACATCTTGAAAGGTTCTCATATAGGATGTTATTTCTAAATGGTAGTTTATTAGATCCGGAATTCAATCAACATATTTGATAACATCTAGTCAGTCAGTCATGTTTTCTAGTTCTTTGACCTTGACATTATAGTTCAAGTACCATATGTATAAATTAAAAAGCAGTTTTTAGGAGTCATCAAGCGAACAACAAATGAGTGTGATAAATGGATGCCTGAAAACAAATGTGTGCATGGTACAGCTCCATGCTACCTACGATCAATGTTGACACCATATGTCCCAAAGCGAGACTTACGTTCCTCAACATCGCCCGCTGTTAGTTTCGTGGTTCCTCGAGTGAACCAAAACACAGTCGGTAGTCGGGCCTTCAGTGTCGCAGGACCCGAAATATGGAACGAAATCCCACCATCAATCCGGTCAATCGAGTCGAACAATGTTTTTAGATCAAAGCTTAAAACATACTATTTTGATTATGCTTTTTAATTTGTAGTTTATTGTACAGCGCTCTTATGAATCATCAAGGGCGCTATATAAAAAGCTGTCATTGTATTGTATTGTATATTGTATAAAAATGTAAACAAAGATAGACCTGCAAACCAGTTAATGCACCACCATAAAACGCGACCAGTTTTTGAACCCCTTTTATTTTTATTTTTTTATTGATAAAACTTGGTCATAATATATGTTTTGGTGTAAATAAATCTACTTGTCGTGCTGTTTCTATGATAAACAAAAAGTGGATCAAAAACTGGTCGCGTTTTAGGGTGGTGCAATTACTGGTTTAAAGTTCTAAAAGGAAATGGACTAAGTTTTGATAATACTTATACATTGTTATCAAATACAAATGTATTCAAATTAAACGTTTACATGAATTCTTTACATTCTGATAAATAAAACTCGCTGTCGAAAAGCACGTGCAAAAGAAGGATTTGGACGAAATGGTAAGGCAGTAACTGTTTTATAAATTCAATTGTCATAATACAACAAATCACAAAGATATTCCGCTGGCCGGTGAACAGTCATTCCGCTTGCCGCAAACCAAAACGCAGACTCCAAAAACCCGCTGGCCGCACCATGATGCGTTTTTTTTTTAATTTGAACAATTAATCTTATACGAGAGCATATTGAATCAATTGTGATAAAACTACGAATATTAGTATTTTAGAAGTAGTATCTTCACGAATTAAAATATTCTGTTTATTATTAATTCAATATTTGTTTTATTCTGAAAAGATATATGTATAAAACATTTATATATTGATATATTGTATTCCTTAGAATTTAAAGTTTGTTTTGCTGAATATTACTCGCATATTAACGTCACGATAATGAATACTCCCATAAAAAAAAAAAACAAATAAATTGTTAATTTGTTTATTTTCTTTTCTCATTTGTAAATAAGATAGTTTTATTGAAGTTCAACGTGAAGGATATTTGATTGATAAAAAACAATACAGTGCAAAAATGAAAGTAATTAATCAATTAAGAATCATGTCGAAA
Organism: Hydroides elegans; assembly: GCA_001703475.1. Classification (NCBI taxonomy): domain Eukaryota; kingdom Metazoa; phylum Annelida; class Polychaeta; order Sabellida; family Serpulidae; genus Hydroides; species Hydroides elegans. The sequence goes on along the minus strand of LQRL01062654.1, from coordinate 6,852 downwards.
TTAAAACGAAAAGATACATTTCATAGATTTTTTTTTACAAACATACAATTGTTCTTCAACAAGTTGTCTTTTTTTTTTCAAACTGATTTATATAGGTATTTGTTATCTCTGCTAAAGGATATGCATCCTAAACCCGTAGTTATTATTCCAAAAGAAAAGTTGAGTTTACGTTTAGATGTTCCACTTATTAACGAAATGATGCCAAACAAAAATTATCTCAATCCGTCGAAAAAATAAAGGTGAATTAAATGTTTCAATTAGTAAAACGGCTAAGCCAATATAAAGCACTCAGCAAACGTCTTAAACCACTTTCAATGCGACATAAGCGCAAATGATGAAAACCATAAACTTTTGTTTGAGTGCCTCATACATGAATTTAGCTCCAGTTTCCACCCATTTTTACGGAACTGGTTCCACAGTAGTGGTGGTTGTGCTCGATCTCTTGCCCCGGCCGCCTCGTCCTCCCCTTCTTCCGCAGCCAAAAGACTCGAAAGTGATCTCACTCCTAGTCTCACCCTCAGCAGTCTCAACCTGAGTCTCGCAAAAGGTCAATTCGATTCCGTTTGCAGTGTATGGGTTGGTGTTGCAAACCTGCGTGTCATCTTTGCAAGGTTCGTCAGCTACGCAGTTCTTACTGGCACGCTTTTCCTGTTAAAGATAGGGTTTTGGTATATTAGAGAATAGAGATTATATATAAGAGAAATTCAATAACGTTTTGTAATATTATTGCTGATAAAGTCGAAAAAAAACCCGAATAAAATTCTAAGATACAATAAGTTCCCATAATTTGGAAGAAATTTATGATTATAACTGAGAATTGTACAATAAAATAAAATGAATAATCCAACACCCAGCATCGATATAATACAAATAGGAATTCATCATTAATTCTTCTTTAATTAAATAAGAAAATGTACACTTGGTTGGGGATTTCATCAACTCAAATTCTATTTATTAACAAAATGTTACCATTTATAAATGTCAAATTAAGTAATTGTTATGAAAAATTTTGTTATGAAAAAATTGTTATGAAAAAGAGTTTTCGAGAGGTCGACACTAAATGCTGGGTTAATTAAATGGGCTATTTCTGTAAAAAAAATAGCCAGGTCATCTCGAGGTTTTTATGTTTTACTGGAGAAATGAAAAATAATACATGTAACAATATAAGTGGAAACCCTGATATACGTTTAAAAAATGTTTATTGCTCACCACAAACGCTGTGATATTCGATGACGCACAGAAATCGAAAACAACATCTCCATCGGCTCCCGTCAACGTCAGGGATTGATCGCATGCCTCACCATTCGGACATTCCCGTACTTCCGATTCGTAGATGGGACCAGTGATCTTGCAGACAAAGGACCTAGGGCCTCGAGGGCCTCGGTTGCCTCCGCGTCTTGCCTCGGCTGTGTATACGAGCAGCACGGCTAGTGCGGCGATTGCTAGGAATCTCTGCATGATTGTGGTTTAAAGGCTGTGAACAAATAGAAAATAATATTGTACGCATTTGGTTCAATAATGTTGCATTTCACAGTTATATGTGCAAATGTTTTATGAGATTCAATTACCGCAACGGGTCGTAAAATTCCAATTCTCTAGATTGACAAGTCGGCAGGACGTCAATGAACAGAGCATATTTTTTCCGAACATGATATTTCGTCACAGACGTAGACTTCTAGGGCCTCAACTATACAACGTCACAAAAACATCGCACGTAATATAGCACTTCCGGTAAATTGAAGGGCTACGTGCAGCAATGTGTCGAGTGAACTTAGCATGTTTCGCCAAAATATATTGCATGATTAAAGACCCATGTTACAAATTTAGATTATACTACAAAATCAATGCAATCACAACAATATTATCCTTTGGCCATTTGTCATTCCTTTTTAAAATGACCAATTAAAAAAAAAACAACAACAAGCAATGCCTCTTTTCTCAAAAGGTCGTTTTCAGATTTAACACAGTGTTGCACGGAGCCCTTCCATCGTCATTTGGGCCTAAGTGATGAATGACGTTCTTTGGACGCCATTTCACAAAGTCGCGTGGAATGGAAAGGGTTTTGAGAAAATCAGCTATAAAGTTTACGGTTAGAAATAATTCAAATGGACTCCAATTATTTGAGTTGACGCTGTAAATGCCGCTAGTTTTGTTACAAATTTCGACCGGACACTGTAAATACTAATTAAAATCACAATATGTGATTTTTTTTGTCAAATAAATACATAAAACGCACAAAAACATGTTCATCAGTTTTACACTAAAAGTTAAAACATTTCTAATGGAAATGATTGTTTATGAAAACCGCATTTCGGCAAAGGGATATCTTTTCTAGCAAAAACTCGTTTTTATTATTTTATTTTTATTATTATAAACTGAAAGAAAAAAATGTTTTATGGTTAAGTATTTTAATATTTAATAAATTTACATGTACGTCCAACTTAATAAACTTTTCCTATTTTTGTAGCATTAACCTCTCTGAAAACATATCTCATTTAAATTATATCGTTTTATGGATAAAAAAAAACACAAATTTAAGATTTAAAGGATTTAACAAGATAACTTATATGTAAAATCAATTGTACTAGAGTAACCGAAACTAGCTGACATTACAGTTTAAAACTTTTTTTTTACTCGAAAAACATGTTATTGTACCCTGAGTTGGTTGAATTTAGTGTAAATAAAAAATAGGAATAATTTTATAGTGATCAATTTGGTAAGAGTTTCAGCAAAACGTTTTTTTTTTCACAAACCATGTCTATGGATTACGCTCTTTAATTACACATTCAAATAGTATAAATTGTTTTTCTAGCTTATAACTTTTGTTATCTTATACATGTTCTCTTTTTAATTTACATAATGGTTTGAGAAATGTATCTGTTTTAGAGGGAAAATCTATAACTTTGAGGTATTGCTCTAAATTGGTGCACACTTGGGAAGATTTCCATAATCTTATCAATATAATAATTTCATTGAAAACTTCACATATGATATTTGTTATTTGGCTTCAATTTTTGGAAAAAAAATGTCTTCATATATTCCAATATACATTTTTACAAAAATGACTGCTCTTGGTTCATGGCTTTTTAGGCTAAATCCTATAAAAAAAAACTAATTTTCGTAGAAATTAAACCAATTTGTGCAAGACAGAATACAATAAGAAAGAAATGTATATTGCATCCTCTAATTATGTACGCATTTGATGAAATTTAACTTGATGGGTTTACTATAAAAAAAAAGAATAAGCTTTTATCTCCAAAATTTTGCCGATTAAAGATAGTAGATTTACCTTACGTGTGATTTTAATGAGAAAATATATATTTAAACACAATAAACAACAAAGTTTTAATTCAAATGCTCATTTTTCTATTTATTTTCAACAAAGTCAATTACTATGTCTAAAGTTACGTTTAGATTTGTTAATAATAAAAGCGATTCATCAATTCTATTTTAATGTATTTTGAATATTATCATCAAATCTTTTTTAATGTATTTTGCATATTCAATATTTAAATTACTGAAAATAACCACTTTTCACAATATCAGCATTTAAAAACTGAAAACGAGTTAAACGTACTTACTGTTGGTCTGTTCTGAAACTCGACTGTATCTGGTGATATTTTGAAAGTTTATTAACCTGTGAAGAAGATGCGAATGAAAATTTAATCTTTATTCCCCGCTTAAATACTGCCCAAAAATCGTGACATTTCAATTCCCTTCACATGATAAGGAGTCATAAGACTGAGTCGTGATAAAGGCTTATAACCTTTGAACAGTAGTACCCAACGGGCCCTTATTTTAACAACTGTCTCAGTTTGCTTTATTTAACCTGAATTTAACTCTTAACTACGTGGAACCCTAAATTACTTTAAATAATGAAATGCTTTTATTCTTTATTTGCCAGCAAGGAACACAGAAATATTGTGCCAGCAACTTTGCATAAAACTATCATTAGAATAATGCATCCATAATGAGCAACTTTGGTTTTGTGCATAGAATGAAAAGCTTCTTTTTGGCATTGTAATATTTATCGTATATGGACAAGTGCATCACCTTAGTCATGGTAATAGACTATTCTTTGCCTGATTTCCATTTTTATATTTAACTTACAATTGTATAGGATTATAAAAACCTAATTATAACTTGGATTTTATTTATGAAGTATCAGAAAATACGAAACATCTAAAGAGTAATATTTATTTAATCTGATCTGTGAAAATACCATTAAGACAGCTATTTGAAAAGAAAAGATATTTCACAGAATGAATCACTGGGTACTCCTGTTTGTAATATAAAGAAAGGGATCATAATATTTGTATGCCAAATAGCAAATAGAATAGATTATTGAGCTATAATTGATGAGTTATAGTTATATGTTATGGTTTATAATGATAGATTTGTTTTTCGCCCTTGATGCATATATGACAATTTAATTAACGTTAAAGACATGCGCTAGTGACCTAAACTGATTTTGTGGGAAAGCGTATGCAAACAATATGTAATCTTTAAAGGATTCCTCACATCAGTTCAACATCATAGAATCCTATTCAACCATCTGTTTTTTTTTAAATACAGAGTAAAAATGATAATCTGTTTCTGTATGTATGAAGTTAATAGATGAAGTTCATATTGATGTTTTTCAGTTATTGAGTTTGGCAAGTAAATGAATTATTTACATCTCTAATTGTTAAAAAGTAAATTAAAAACCGATTCATCTAATGATAAAGAAAACATTTTTATTATCAATGGCTTGCACAATTTATTTTATCCAGTATTTGCACTAACAATCATGAAGTAAAAAATAGAAAAAAAGGTTAATATCTTTACAGAAAAGAGTTTAAAAAAAAATCATTATTTAACATTTTAAAATTTCATATAATATTTTCCATCTTCTTTTTAAAGTGTAGACTTCTGTTGTAAATTTTACCAATTCATGCGACTTTGTACAGTTCTATATTATTGTTAGACGAGGAATGCAGGATTTGAGGGATATGTACAATAATGTTTTGCATGAAATATCATCAGAACAATCAAATTACCATAACACCTCGCCGTTAAGGTTTGTTCAGTATAAAAATTCGCAGCTTTTCTGTTTCGGGTTGCTTTTACTAAAGATGGGTGTAAATGGAAGGATAATATAATTTGTAGGTGGAATATCAATCTGTATCATGATTATAATTTACTGTGAAAGTTTGGTGAGAACATACGTAATGGTTGCTAAAATATTTTAATTGCACGTTTTGCGAACTGCGATTTTTGACTAAAACTTAATTAACTCAACAATTCTATGGTGTTTTGCCACCAAACTTTCACAGCTGATGAACAACATATTAAAATCTGAAATTATAATTTAATAATTCAATCAACCTTTTTTTTGTATATTTGTGTCAAGAAAAAAAAAACATTGTGATAAATAAGCCGCTTATTTTCGTACTGAACAGACCTTTTAGCGAAACACCTCGGGACATGCGAAAACTGTCCGAGGTAACCGATTTAGGGTTACCCGATAAGATTTATAGATCTAATTGAAAAACAAAAGAGACTTCCAATTACATGTATTTTGTGATAAAGCGATAATTCGATTGATCCGGGTTGGTTTAACGAGAGTCCGTGGTTTTAGTGCGTGCCAATTTCATTTTATATAAAACCTATGTTTATTTCCTTTGGTATATTAAATAATTAAGACTAATTAAAAGTCTAAGATAAGACAATCGTGTTGTATCGGTTATATATATGAATTGAACAAGATCGTGCAAATACTTTCGAAAATTACATAATTACAAATAGGTTGGTTTTGTCATCATTCTATCATAATTTTTATTGGTCTTAAACATATAAAATGGAACCTTTATACATGTGACAGATATCAATTAACAAATAATTCAGCTTTTTTTAATCACAAACGATTAAGTATAGAAAACATATTGGTGCATACACCTCTTCAGGTTTACGCTAAAGTCATTAAGTGTAACGTTGAAATTCATGTCACGACACAAGGGTTCAATGAACGCAGCAGCATCAGAAGCATTCATGAATCGAAAAGATATCGCGTTCAGCTTGCAGCATGTAAGTCTAGCAGTCAATAATGGGATGTAGAACAGAGGTTTTACGTACAGGATAAAGTACGAGGTCAGTCCGTGAATTACATTTTGTACAGTTCCAAAACGCAGCCGAGGTACCTGTACAATGTTTTAATTACGAGTACTTAAGCCGACTTAGTTTACTTACCATTATTATAAATAATGGATCATGAATACAAAAGGGACTCTAAACTAATTCAAAATGCGCTTCAAAATAAAATCAAAATTGAGATGCTGATTCAGTATTACTTTGAATGATCACAAATGCATCACGATTTATATTGTCATTGAATATGCTATTTTGTTTCTTTGTTCGATTTACAAAATGCTGCCGAATCTTTGAGTGACCCCATTGCACTCTGGACATTGTTAAATGTAGTATTTACAATTTCTTATGAGAATAGAATTGAAAATCGAAAGATGCATACAAATTCGCTCAAGTTTGGAAATCATTTCGCCATGAAAAATTCAAAAATGAATATATCGATGTGAAACCTTTAGGAAGGGGAGATTGTTCATTTCTTAATCAACTGTAATTGGTTTTGCTAAGAAATATTACACAAAATTTTTTTTTTAATAATTTGCAAAAAATATCTTTATCCATTCAATGCAATAATCGAAATTTCAAACATGCTTATGATACATCAATATAGTATTTCAATGAATAACCACCTTAAGGTCTGTTTATGCTGACAGATTCGCACATACAAATAAAATTTGTCGCGCTAGCCCAAAAATAAGATTTTCGCAAAAAGAGTAAAATTTGAAAATG
>LQRL01062629.1:0-12462 GCA_001703475.1 Hydroides elegans | reverse complement strand
AGACGGAACCAGAAGAGGGGGGGGGCGCAAATTTATTTTTTGGTCTTACATATAAGGGCAAACAGGGGGGCGTGCGCCGGGTGCGCCCCCCTCTAAATCCGCGCCTGGTATTTGAACAAGTAGGGTTTCACTCTACGTTATTAACGGAACGAAACTCATTTTGTTTTCCTTTCAGCTATGTTCCGCAGGTAACGGAGATTAAAGAGAATGTCATCATTTGGATATTTCCATAAAATAATATTTTCACTCTCGAAAGGGCTTCACGTTAATGCGCTTCCATTCTTTTCAATCTGGTGAACCGCCGGGGATCTATTTTTACTCATTTCGCATGACATTCGGGTTTTAGGTTTAACCATTATGCTATCATTATGACAACGAATTACACCGGGATTTTCTTACCATTCGAAGGGTTCCATGTAGCAAATGTTCTGAATAATTATTTTGATGATTTCATTTCCTCAAGAATGGTTATGAACATTATGATTGCTATGAATTCTGCTAGATCACACATTATAACTCTTAATGATCCAACAGCAACTATGTATTATTTGTCTATTGTTTACCGGTTATCTTAAAAAATAGTTGCGAATCTAAGAGCAGATAGAACTTGGTGAAACTCTATCCATGTATAATAAATATTAGTGAGTAGTAATTTCTTTGTAGGGAACCCTTCCGTTTCTTCCTAGTTTCTGGCAAAAGCCATGTTTCTTCATCATTCCGTGGTTTTTGATTCACTGTGGCTTTCAAGGGAAATTATGATTTAATGCAAGGTTATTTTAGCCATGAAATCATAGTTGTTCATTATCGATATCATTTCATAGAAGAATGATTTTAGTAATTTGAAGCAAAGTACAATCTTCCATCAATGCAGTTTGCATTAAGAACCTGAAAATCGAGATCTGTTGAGAAAAAATATATGCCATGTCGACTCTAGACTTTAACTTTTTTCTACTTTTTTCACTGGCGGCTAATTTCTAGCTTTTTGAACTGTGTTGATTGAAGTATTTGTGTTTCAAGAACTGAAGGTATAAACAGAAAGCGTGGGTATATCTGTGAATAAGCGAAATATTAAGCGGCATATGAGTAAAAGTAATTTGGCTATACAAATATAATTCTCCTTGATGCTTTGAGCAAAATAAGGTTGACATTTCGAGAGCTCTTGATTGTTCTTCAACAGCTGTTTTCCACAACAACGTGATGTGGGATATATACCAATAACTGTTTACACCGAGAAATTCATTACATGAACACAGTAAGATTAGTATTATGTTTAGATGAGCGGGAAGGCAAAGCGCATGCAACCAAGAACAAGGAGAGTTATCACAAATTATATGTAGGAAAACAAAGGGACTCATTACGAATCATATGTGAGATATGTTTACATGGTAACGAAGCTATTCATTCGGTATGCACATCACAAGTCATATCTGCCACCGGCCAAATTGCTCCCTTCAGACAAACATACATGAAATGAACACATGTTTCGCAGACATAAGGGCTGGACATATAAACAGCGTTTTTCGTTACAAACTGTGTTTTAAAAGGTTGTTTCAAATGAGAATCTTAAAAAAACGCACCAACCGGTTAACACACAACGAGGTATTTTTCGGTTTCTCATAAGAAATACATTAGAAAACACGGTTTATTGGGACAAAGACGCTCGAAAACGCTGCCCGTGTGGCCAGGCCTATAGCCGGGAAAACACAACCAAAGGGGCTAGCTTCCCTTCAACGGGTGGCTGATACATCGTGAGAAGGCTTATTTCGCCTTATATTACAGCTGGAAAAAAGGGGACTACATGCTCAAAGTGAAAGTAAGGGGTCGCGAAGGGGAGTTTAGCCTTTTTCCCTCACCCGTCGCCCATTTGATATTCGAGAAGCTTAATGAGAACGGCAGATGTGAAGGACCGTTGTGCACTTCTATGTTTAAATAGAAATCAGCTGAGAAATACAGAAAATGTAGGGGGTTGGTCAAAAGGCGGGGAGGAGAGAAGAGAGAGAGTGATTAAATAAGTGTTACGACGAGGGTTTTTGAAAAGAGAAAAGGGGGTGTGTTGGAAAACATGTGAAAATGAGTGTTACCAGACGAAAATTGGAGTTAAACGGTGGTTATAGTTGTGTCATTGTGGAGAAGGATACAAGATACATGCTGTCACATTAGCAAGAAATTAACCGCGTTTTAAGTTTTGTGGTCATTTTGAATATAATCATGATAACCAAAAATTGAAACCGTTACTTTCACAATTGTTAATTCATTCATTGAAAGCGTTTAACAATCAAAATTATCTGTCATTTCAGGTTCATAAAGGTTAATCACAACATGGAATAGTTTATACAAAAGACAATCAGCCCCAATTTAAACACCATTTCGGATAATATACACACCCTCAATAATAAAATGGATACAGACGGATATCAAATGGTTGAGCACTGGTTACGCTCTATTGGACACGTCCAATACACAAGTTCATTCCTGGATAACGGATACGACGATCTAGAAATCTGCAAACATATCGAATCGATCGATCTTGATGCGATCGGGGTCGATAAACCGGAACACCGCACCGCCATCTATAATGCGGTGCGACTCCTTAGGCAAAGTAGTGACAACGAGAATAAGGGTCCGCCGTCAAAGCCGCTTTATTTTCAGCTTGAGAACCCCAATAGTCCTTCGAAATTTAACACGGTGCCTATCCGTAGTGGGGATACCAATGGAATATCAGTGCACTTCTCAAATATAGCAGAAGCGACACTTGGTAGTCAGGGTGCCCAATGCGGTAAAATGGAATACTTCAAACGGGACGAGAGTCAAGACTCGAGTCTATTCGATTCGACCAGTATAAGTAGTGGAATCTCGGATACAATCAGTGAAGATAGCTTCGATATGCTGGCCGTTTTGGAATCGTATACAGCCAGTGATACAGAGGACACTGTTAACGATAATCATATATTAAAACAACCAGAGGCTATAATTAAAAGTGATGACGATCGCCAAATCAAATGCTCATCGGTATGTGTTCATCATAAAGTGTTGGTTCATTCGGTCGATTCTCCACAAGGTCAAATAAATTGTGAGTCGCCAAATAATCGCAAAACGAAAAACAAACAAACGGATAGTTTCGAAATCGAAGAAATCGATTCGAATAAAGCGGAGGAGAATAACAGTGGATTTTCTAGTCTTTGCAGTGGAAAGGTGAGTGTTCAGTTTTAATATATATTTTACGTATCGCAAACTTCTTTTTAAAATTTGATGTTAAAGCTGTAAGTAGAGAAACGGAATTTTATTTTTAAAGTAAAATTGTATTCGATTACAAGTCACAATTAAGATATATAGGGCCAATCGCTTTTTAAAATGAAAACACGCAAGGTTTATTGAGCCTAAATATACATAAGAGTCACAAATCAATTAAATATTAATGAAACGCGAAATGTGACGGTGAGCTGTTAACCCTAGACATAAACAGTCGTTTTTTTTCTCTTGGTTCTAAATCGGTTAAGGCATTTTACAAATACGTATAATTTCAGTCTTTTCTTGTCACATCCGGCTTTATTTGTTTATTTCATTTTCACCACAAAATGGATTTTCAGTTATATGTCGCACCCGTTTGTCACATAGCAAATATATTTCCTTAGAAAGATGAGCTGAATCAACAGTTTTAGTAAAAAGAAAGAAAATGGGTTTAAGGCTTTAATCAAACAGGGCAAATAATATGATTAAGTGTGGCCTCGGGTAAACACAGCTTCTGTCTACTTAGCGAAAGCCTCAAACACAAAAAGAGTGTTTTCTTTTCTCTTATTTTCTCATTGAAATAGATTATAATTCAACACTTCAAATTTGAAACAGCTTGTACGTTTTCAAGTGGGATAAAAAGGCGGATTTGTTTTCTATATTTCTATATCGTAGGCTGTATCTTCAACATTTCTTTGGTAAGCCATACGATTTGATTTTTTTATAACACAGGCTTATATTATAGCGTTTATATAATGTTTTGGTTTTTCTAAATGTTTGCTCAAATATCGACCTTAAAATGCGAAAGTATGGGTGTATTGGTTATTATAATTAGCTCCCATTGTGGTCAGGTCGTTTTAGCGATATTTCATAAAACTATGGTATTTCCTATAGTATATTACATTGAGACACATAATTTACACGCAAAATAGACATGTGCGTTTTTCCAGCTTGCGACGCGAAAAGCAAAATAAGTAATTATCACGGTATTATGAGCCTCCTCTTCTTAATGCTGATTAGCTCGATGCCAGGTCGCAGCGAAGCCTAATTAATCATATCAGTGGACACGGAAATAATTTAATTATCGCCCGGCTTCCCGCGTTCACGCGTTATCAGGTTGATTAAGCGGCGCAAAATGATTAACGAATCGTGCTTTTATGCGATGCAGTTTCCAATGATGATAAACGATGCACTTCTGTCTTTGGGAGTTCCAAGCGAAAAAAAAAGTTTATCAATGTCAAACCTCATGTAGTTCTTTTGAGAAATATTTGACTAAATATCCCACAACGCAACACGCCAAATGTCGGTGAAACATTAAATTTCAATGGTTTAAAACTTACCAAAATGTAGCATATCATGTAAAGGACTAGTCTAATAGGGTTCTCAAGATTCGTGCATAAACGCTCAGTGGGAGCAAACGCACAAATCATGAGCCCTAGAAATCGCCATGAAGGCTTAAAGCCTATGTGCTATACCGAGAGAAATGTGTTTTTTAAATTAATTCAAACCATTCTTAAAGCGGAATATTTTGAAAAAAAAATTAAGGAAACGAAATAACTAATATAAACATTTCTTTTCAATTTAGCAAAGACAGGTGTTCTGAAGATACATCTAACAACACTCGAGAGACTTCACTGATCCTGTGATAGATGTATGCAAACATGCAATGAACACTTTTTTTATTATAGTGCTTTTGCACTAGGTTCCTTAGTTAAACTATTCACAAATCCTAGTGTATCAAGTTCATTTAGATCTTTTAAAACAAACAGAGAGAAAAAAACGTAAAAACGTTGAGCTATGAAACATATATAAGCGTTGTATTATAATCAATACTAATTCTAAGTTATAAAAAAACATAATAAACCTAATTAACAGTAGTGTACCTTATTCTTAAAAGGATACACAGAAAATAATAATGAAATAACAAAATCATAATAAATAATGAAGATAATAGGAAAATAAATAACCATAAATAATGTATTATTCATAATGCATACATATGTTATATAAAGTATAATAATTAATAATTCTAATATCTTTTCGCAAATCATTTCGGTTAAGTCTCGAAAAGTATCTCAAAAATGTATAAGAGGACTTTAAAATACTTCATGTCTAATATCAAGGGTGACCAGCGTCAGGAAATATTAGAGATAATCAGAGAATTCTAAAATCCCCTTTTTAAGTCGAAAATCAGTGAAATAAAGGTTTTTTTGGGGGGGGCGGGGGGACAGGAAATTTCATTATGATCCAGGGAAAAAATCAGGGAAATTCGTTTTAGTATTTATTTGTTATTTAGAAATATTTCTCCAAGAGCAAAAATCCCTCGCGCCTCCGGCGCGAATACAGTAAAAATGTTTTATAAAAACAATTATGCTCGCGCCATCGGCGCTCGGATATTCCCTAATTATAGGTATGGTTTCTTATTGAAATACCATCTTAGCTTGCAGGTATCAATCTTTGATCAGGGAAAAAAATCAGGGAATTCGAAGCTGACTGGAGACTGTGAACCCTGATTTATTTTAACATACAATAAGTTTTGATATCTCGTAAAGTGAAAACTATCATGCATATGAAAATGTAAATAGTTTTTATAATAAACATTGTATTAACTCACTGGTAATCTACAGCTGTTTTGGATAAATTTATGCAGTAATTGCTCACGAATTTCGTAGCGTTAGAAAAAGGTTTCATGTGAATGATTATTCTTGAACATATAATTTTTAATATATCTTAAACAAGGATTCATGATCGACATGGAAGCAATTCATTGAAGGCTAAATCTATGCGAAACTCAACATAATCAATTTATATGTTCGATATGAAGGAAGGCATTTTCTTTTAATTATTAAAAAAAAACTGAGATTCGTTGAGCTAATTTCAACTTAACAAAGCAATTTTTCAGAAATGCACATATATTTAGTTTATGTTTTAGCCGTTTCTTGTGATTTGTGTACTTGTGGTGATGCGCTATAAAAGGCTTTGTATGTACACACAGGGATTACATAACACCCCGCAACCATACCGATAAAGGCAGGGCCCATATACCGCTGGGCCTCGTTTTCGGTTGTATTTGCTGAGAGGTTCCTTATTGCGTGGCGTCGATATCTATTCAGCTATTGGCTATTGGGGAATAGGGCTCTCAAGATTCGTGCATAAACGCTCAGCGGGAGCAAACGCACAAATCATGAGTCCTACAAATCGTCATGCTTAGCTTTAGGCCTATCTGTTTTACAGAAAATTTCTTTTTTTAATTAATTAAAACTAATTTAAGAGTGGAATATTTTAAATAATGATTGGGGAAACGGAATAAATATATATATTTTTTTAAATCTTAGCAATGACCCTGCTAAAAACAAACAAAATATAAATCCAAGACCGGTGTCCGATAGATGCATCCAACAACACTCGTGAGACTGATTTTATCTTATGATCTATGTAAAGATGGGTGATAAGCAGTATTTAATTGAAGCGTTTTTTGAACATGGTTAATAGATTATATTTATAAAAAGATACTTTAGTATCATACTTATTTTTTTTTCAAAATAGAGACAAAAAAAACCGTCGAGTTATAAATGTTATACACGTATTAAACGTTTTAAAAATACCATAAGAATCATTAACATGTAAGTAAAAAAATACCATAACATTCCTTGTAGTTGGATTACTGTACCATTTTTTTCAAGGATACATAAAACAAATGATGAAATCGTAAATATCGAATATAGATAATTGATAATAGGAAAATAATAAATGATTTATAGTTTATACTTTTAAACTTATATTAAGACTAAGTACATTAAATAATAATCATAATTTCTATTTTCAAATTTTATCGATGAAAATTGTGAAAAGCAACTCAAGCATGTATGAAAAAAAGCAGTATAAGTGCTTCGCCATATATCGGAGTAAGAAAGAGCAGCTTCCTGTTTGTTAAAACCCCAACCATGGGTTTTTATGTCTAGGATTAAGCACGAGGACAATCCATTCATTGAAATATAGTACAGGTCCGAGGCGCAACCGAGGCACCTCTACTATGTTTTATTGGTGGAGTTGACCGAGTTCTTAAGTGGCCTCAATATATTTTCCATTATTTAAAAAATAATGGATGATAAATACAAAGGAATGGCCAACTAAGGTTGATATCAAAGGCCAAATCAATATCAAACTAAACATAATCAATTTGTAAGTTTGATATACGGGAAGGCAATTTCTTTCCATGAATAAAGTTGAAGAATTCTTGAGCTATTTTCATACTTAACAAAGAAAATTGGATCAGAAATGGACATTACTTATTTTATGCTTTGCCATTTCTTTTAGTACAATACTCGTGTACTTGTGGTGATGCGCTATAAAAGGCTATGCATGTACCCACACTGATTACATAACACACTGCAACCATGCCGATAAAGGCAGGGCTCATATACCGCTGGGCCTCGTTTTCGGTTGTATTTCCTCAGCGATCCCTTATTGTGTTGCTATGGTGTTATGATGCAACATCGTACGATTCGATGGTGATGGTTTTGCGAATTAGCCTCCTAAAATGACGATTTTGCAATTTAAAGATTGAAACGCTAAAAAGAAATCTGCAATATATACCTATACCCAGGAATGCTCTGTATACTCAACGTCTCATATTATTATGTTGTATGAGCTAACTGGATTTTCCGCTAAACTGAGTCTCAAAGTTTGTTTTGCCTAATTGTCTGTGATCGTAAGTCATAGTCTATATTTGTTTTGAGAATGACTTCATTTTTTTCTAATCATACACAATGTTATGAACTAATCTATCTCATGATTGATTATCTAATGTACCATTCATGTGCAATGCATTTACTGTCTATGAATTCATCGTTTTTCTTTACTTATGAAATAAAAGAATGTGGTTTGGCTTTCGGTGTCAGACAGATAGCTGTTTTTATAACTTTGGAATCAAATCCTGAATAAATAGTTTCGTGTTTAACTGTAACCTTGGCCGACTTGTACGAATATGGAGATACACAATATTATCTCTGTATTAATCCCACTCGACGGCATGGAAAAATGTTGGTGAATCAGGCATCATATTTCTCTTTTTTTTTCGATGAAAAGTTAATAATGAAGAGTATATGTTTTGCTTTGAAACATATTAAAGCCCTTGCTGTATTGAGTAGTGCCATATGACGCCGTGTCTGTTATGGGGTAAAAATTTGAGTAACATATTCGAGAAGGCATTTAAACAAACGTACACGTATGTCGAATGCTGAATGCCTTATTTATGATAGGGTTATGACTGTATGTTTCTTAAATTCTTTATCAAACACTCTTTTGTTATCTTATTTCACACTTCTAAATAAGATTGTGGTTCTGAAAATTGCATGTGCCTTCACAAGAAATGACCGAGAAGCAATTAGCTGACAGCATAATCGTAGCAATTTTATGTCACATATTGCCAATTTTTCTAAAGTTTCGCTACTTCAATGAGAAATTCAGATGCCAGGGACCAATACATATTTTTCTTAAATCAAATGAATGACCATTTTTGTTGTCCGTTGATACCAGGTTAGTCGGTACACGAGGTAACAGTTAGGCTGATCATAATGACATTAAAGAAAAAACAATATTTTATGTTGTCCTGCGCGCGCATGATATTAAGATGAAATTATAACAATTCTGAGAAATAAGATATTTATTAAACCTTTGTCACTACCAAGGCTTCTTTTGGGAAATTTCTTAAAATATAAAATCTTAATTCAAGGGCTTAGTTATGTTTCATTACCATGCCCCCGTAATTCAACAGCTTTTGGAAATGCATGCCCTGAATATTTTCAGATAAATTTACATTGAGCAGGCACATATAATTGCTCATTATCGGGTCACATAATTCAACAGCTGAACCCAGTTTATGAGATTACCCCGTCACCGATATTTCCTCCTATAATTAAACCCGGCGAGCCAATTTTCGGCGGGCCGCTCGGATTTTGGAATGGAATTATGA
The DNA here is from genome assembly GCA_001703475.1 of Hydroides elegans. Taxonomy (NCBI): domain Eukaryota; kingdom Metazoa; phylum Annelida; class Polychaeta; order Sabellida; family Serpulidae; genus Hydroides; species Hydroides elegans. The sequence goes on along the minus strand of LQRL01062629.1, from coordinate 3,260 downwards.
TATCTCACCCTAGATGCTATTTCTCATAGGACCTAGCCACAGGAGAAACAATGTCCAAGTTTAAATGCAAACGAATCGTGTTTTTTTTAAAATGTCTTTCTTACGAAAAAAAAACACACACACACATGTAAGTTCGATTTGTTTTTTTGAAAAAAAAGTCATATTTTGAGTTTCACACGAGAAATACGTTGGTAGGCAGGAATGGTTGGGGAAAAAATGCTGGCGAAACAATCGCATGTGGCTAGGCCCTGCTCTTCTTAAGTATTTCTTCATACCACTCTCTCATTCTAAATGCTCATCTTAGGGGGTTTTCGCCACCTCACCCTTCACATCCCCATCCCCAGATTCTATTCATGTTGCAATAAAAATGACAAATGGCAATCGATTTTCCATTGGGACGGATAATGGTAGGTTTGGGAATTAGGGGCGAGGGTCGGGTTTTTATTTCGCAAGATGTTGCCATCGGTTACTATCAATCTTTGAGGGCACCAAACAACTGTTACTCTTTTGTTTTAGCTATTGTTTTTGTGCATACATTTTAATGAAGTATTTCCTTGTATTTTTGTTCGACGAAAAACGACTATGAAAATTATTATACTAGTCAAATAAAGAAAACGTAGACTAGCCATCCACCAATTTATAATATTGTGGCTGCTTTATTGAAAGTTTGTAGCTAAAACTAAATAACTTGATTCATTCTGATCAGCTACATCAGGCGTCTATAGCATAAGGTTATCTTATGAGTGGATCAGTGCCTATAATAACCGGCCAATGCAAAAGAAAAATGTCAATGTTCATATGCATGCAAACTTCTTCAAAGCATGACTTTTGATAACGATCACATAATATTGGTATGGGAGTAATTTGAGTGATTGACCTTTAATATTTTGGTTTTTAAATGAGGCATAATAGTTTCTTTGAAATCTTCCATTTGGGCATAATTATTCTCACTTAAAGTATATAGTACCCATTGATGTAATGTCATTCTAACGTTTAAACCAATGTTATATTTGTTCGATTTTCAAATGCAATAAAAGAGAAAATATCCCAAGCCACAAGCGCTTTGCAGCTTTATCCTGACCCAGCGGATAAAAATGCATCATGATACATGCAGTAAAGTTAACACCCTCCGTCTTTCGTGTTGGATGCATTGATCATACCAGGACGCAATTTGGGCGATTCAAGGGTCATCATACGAAACACGAGACACTTTTCAGAGAAACCACCGCAACAAAAAATATAGTCCTCCGGTCATAATGGCTTTAACAAGACGATGTGTGACATTTGATTCTTGGGATCCCAGATTATTACAAGATAGTTGATTGGTTGATCGGATGCCAAAAAAGCAGCTATGGCGACCGTCATAAATACAAGCAAAATGACACCTGTCTTATTATGGACAAATAGTTGGAAATAGTTGGAGAAAAGGCCATATTCCAGCATGTCTAACAAATCAAGAAAAGTTTTGTGTATTGACATTTCATTTTATGGATAGGTATTTTCTCTTCTCAATATGCTCAATATACAACGCTTTTTTGATTGGCCATACTTTGAATACTTTCCATGTAAAGATATATAGTTTTAAATCATGATAGTTAAACATTTAATATCATTTTTTATAATGAAACAATGCCGTCACGTCAGCTACATTGACGTCATTTTTAAAAAATAATTTAACAATGCCGTGACGTCAGCTTACGTATTTCATCGACGTCATATTAACTTGGGAGACGCGCATATGAAGTCATATACAAAAAAGTGTTGCTATGGTGGACACATCACATAAAATACTACATTAATATTATACAATATGAATGTTTGAACAAATGAACGTTTTCATTAGAATGGTGCTATTAATTAAAAGAAAATATTCAATGTGGTAATCTCTAGAGTCGAAATATCAACTGAAATATGCGAGGTGAGAGCTCATATCCGACCTATAAAGAGTATCTTTATCGACTTGAGAATTAAAAGGAAAATGTGTCATACTAGAAGGGCACCCCACGACACATTTTTCAAAAAGTTGTTAAATCACCTTTAAACAACATTACTTATACGAAAAACAACAAAATAATGTTTTTTTTAACATTAAAAGTTTCAAAAAGGTGTTCCTTTTCTCCAAGCCAGCTGACCAGTTTCACCTTTTCTAGCCAGCTTGGAACAAAAAAAGAACACCTTTTGAGAAAATTGAAATGTTGAATATAGCTAAACTACTTATAATATATTGCAAATAACAGTTTATTAGACAATTGTAAGCAAGTTTGATTAATTTTCAAATAAAAAATCTCGCTTCTTGTTATGAAAATTCAGAAAATATCGAAAAAGGTGTTCCTGAAACTGCTAAAATCTCCAAGCTAGAACAGAATTTCTCAAAATCTCCAAGCCAGCTGGAATTTGGTGAGGAACACCTTTTTTGGGGAACAGCTCGTGAGGTGCTCTTCATACTAAACAGAACACTTGCTTAATGCATCACAGTTTTTATGTAGTTGTCGAATATTTCTCCATGCCACACTTTACGATCATTGTTCAACAAGCTGAATTCCGCAACAACAGTGGCTGGTTCCTGTGTTGTCAACCTGCGCAAGAGAGCCTCAATGGGCAGCTTAATGTGTCCGAATGTCGAATAAATATGTCCATATGAAAATAATGGATGATATAGGTAATGATGTTCCTTTCCACATTGGTCTCTTATGTGTATGAGCATGTCAAAGAGACAAAGAAGGAGCAGACTGCCCTTGAGTCGATGTTCAGCGTTGGTGCCATGCACGTGGATCAAAAGATGAAGAAATAGTACACGGAGTTGCTTGGTATGCGCAGGTAGCTTGGTATGCGCGGTTTTCTTCCGTACAGTTGTAGTCGCACACCATCGTCCAACGTTTTAATATCGTCAAATGGAATAGATAATGAGGTTGCCAAGTGTGAGATTAAGAATTTTATCTTCAAAGGAATGAATCAAACTATTTCTCAAGGCCACATTCTACTTTGCAAATTGATCGTCAGATCGATTAAACGCGTCATAGTGTAATAATTCATTATGAAACTAATCTAAAAACAAGTTTTTTGATGCCTCTCCTTCGGAGAAAGCCCCCTTTATCCGAGGAGAAAGGGATACTTCTCCGGTCCCCTTTGTTTACATTAGTCACGTGACCGGAAGTATCGACCTTCTTATTTTACGCGCCATACCAAAGGCAACGTGTTGTTAAAAATTAATATTCTTTTGGATTTTATCGACGTTATTTAAGTCAAATTGGATTTAAAAG
>LQRL01062627.1:2177-14502 GCA_001703475.1 Hydroides elegans | reverse complement strand
TCTGAAACTTCACACAGTGACAGACTATATATTGAAAATGTGCAGCGTCAAGGTTTCAGTTTGATCGATCAGAAATGTCGAAATAACGAGGGTCTGAATTAAGATGAATTTGAGATATTTTGGGATATTTGTACAACACTTTCTCTGCGGCACAGAAAGATTACACGTATATCGTGACGTGGTGAGGACTGCTTGTGTGAACGAATATGTAGAAGCAACGGTGTGAGAACAACGCTGTGAGAAAGACGTTATGAGAAAGACGTTGTGAGAGGGACGTTGTGAGAAAGACGTTGTAAGAAAGCCGTTATGAGGAAGATATTTCTTTTGACCTGCTTCTTTTAATCGACAATTATTCGTGATAGCGAATGTTTTGCATAGGCTGGGGGCTTTGCATCTCTGATGTTTATGTTTATATAAAATAGCCTTTATATATGTCATGTATGAACCCTCGGGAAAAGTTACTAAAATCAGGGAAAATTCAGGGAAAAATCAGGGAAAAATCAGGGAATTTACACATCACTTTTTGGTGGTCACCCTGAACATTAGCATTTTTCCCTTGAGTGGAATGTGGAAGGCCTATACGGTATGCCTTCCGTTTTTATGTCCATCCTCTAATTATGATGTTTGGTAAAGAGTAACTTTGAGGGTGTTTATGGCAGATAATCGATTCCTACAATTATTTTTACAATCTACGCTTCGCTTACTGAACAATTATGCTGTTATCATTTTCAGATTAATTGGTATTGTTTATCGGGATTTTACTATCTTTATCGTCCTTCTGTCAACCACTTTTTATGGGATATCCATCCCCTTACTTGTTCACACTTTAATTTCGCTTGAGTTATTAAAAGGCCTATATTACTGTGATATCATCATTTTAGAAATACAAGCGAAACTTGTAAAGCAACCAGCGGCTCAACCTGACAATCCAAAGGTGTTGAAAGTGGCTATAATAGGAGCACCCAATGCTGGCAAATCGACCTTGGTGAATAAACTACTAAATTGGAAGGTAAGGCAGTGTATGATTTTGGTCAAAAATGATTTAGCATCGTTATTCTTATCAACTATACCATATGTAAAATTCAGATTTCGGAAAACCTGTTTGATTAAAAGGATTTTCCTTCGTTAAAAGTTAAAAGTGAAAAACGACATTCATGTTGCATATGCATGTTAATCTACTAATTCAATCGAAGAAATACACTACACAGACAAAGCAATGCATGGATATCTCCTATTCCTTAAAACTACAACCACATCTACAATGTGAAATACACAAATCATTAAGAGTCATCATTAAAGCTTAAAACATTGTCAAAACTGTGACCTTTTCTTAGCCTCTTTTTATTCTTTGACCTTCGACAGGTATCGGCTGTGTCGGAAAAACCACACACAACGCGACATCGAACATTGGGAGTGCTCACCGAAGGGGACAGTCAAGTGGTGAGTTTATCATGTGAGCCCGTATAGTTGTAAGTTCTTATTCCTTACACAATTTACAAGAAAAATAAGCCATTTCTCAATAAAGATAATCTTATCTTATGATTATGCATGCTACGCTATTTTGTGATATAACATATAACAAGCACTTCGGATGGATTCACTAAGTATTGAGTTAGGCAGCCACGGGTTTCATAATGCGAGCACGCATTATATTCGGTATTATATATCAGATATTGTTATACTGCCCTGATTTAAAGTCAGCCTGCAATTTTTAGAAATGGTAAATCTATTTAAGTGTGCGCAATTAAATTGTATAGTTTAATATATATTTTCATGTTTTTATCTTCATGTATCTTTTTTTTTTATCATTTAGATATTTCTTGATACACCTGGAATGACAACGCCCATTAAAAGGAAGAAGCATAACTTGGAATACACGCTGCTCACAGATCCGCATTCCTGTCTCTACGAGGCTGATATGAGTAAGATTGACATTTAAGATTTTGGAGATATTCTGATTTAAAGGTTGGTTTATCGAAACGCAAATATAAATATGTGAAAAGGATGGCAATTTGTTAGTGTGGAAATCTATTTCATAACAAAACATACTTTTGAGCCTAAGGTTGGATTACTCATTGGAAGTTCGTATATACATTTGTGTTGGCACTCAAAGTAGTGGCAATTAAACGTGAATTAAATCAATAATTGATTTACAAACAAATGTGTTATGTCTTGTTATCAAAGTCATAACGGCTATGGACTGCAGCCACATCTGGGAGAAACAACAGCTTAGCAGGACTTACCATTCACTTGTTCACAACTAATAACATTACAAGTTCATTCAACATTAAGAGTGAAAGACTGACTATTGACCCACGTTTTTTGTTGCAGTCATAGTAGTGGTGGACTGCAGTCACATCTGGGAGCGACATCAGCTTCCTGTCGACGTCCTCAAGGTGCTACATTTGCATCGCGACAAGGCGTCGTGCCTTGTGCTTAATAAGGTAAATTATTCAATTATAAGCAATGGTTTTTAAATTTTAATTCCAAGGGGATTTCGATATTTTTTTGTGGAAGGAAGTGATAGTTGTCAAAATTGTAAGTCATAGAACTTTACGTGATTTGCTGTTTTAGATAAAAACATATCTAAAGATATTTTTATATTTGGTAGTATTATTGACAAAAAAAGTTTCTAATATTTTACCGCTATTAAGAATACCCGAGGCGTTTTAACAGATAAACCTTATTCAGCCTTAGTTTTATCGAGCCTCTGTTTCATATGTGCATTTTTAGTCCTCCACCGCCGCGTTAGCGCGAAGCGGAGGACTATAGTATTCAGTACTGTCCGTCCGTCACTACAACAAATAATTGAGCTATCAAAAAAAATTCAAGTTTTTTATACGTTCAATGTTAATTAAAAAACCAATGAACCATGTCCGTCGGTCTGTCCGTCTGTCGACACCTACAGCGTTTGACATTAACTCCAAATCGATGGTCGCGCTCGCGCGACTAACTCTAAAAAGTTAGTCGCGCGGCAGAAAAGTTAGTCGCGCCATACTATTTTAAGGGTATCATTAATTTACAGGTTGCTCTGATGTATGGTGCAGGATGTTTCTGCAAATTAACGAAACTATGGGGAGTCACGCACCCTATCCATAACAGTGACGGAATCAGATTTGACTTGACCAATATTAAACGTATGAATTGAAAGTGCGAGCGCCGAAGGCGCAAGCGAAATTTCTGGGCTGTAATTTTGGGAATAGTTTATGTTTTACTTTCTTAATTGTTCTTTGTGTTCGATTTCTGTTATTATTTGAAAATGTAATCCATACACCATCAGCGAACATCAAACTTCTATCATTTCAACCCTCAAGACCCTTAACTGGGTCCTTCGTATAACAAGAATTTTGTTATCATGATAAATATGTGTACGCAATAACAGGATTGTACGAATATATGCATTCGTATAGCAAACGTCACACGAATAAACAATACCAAATGAGTTTATATTTATAAGACTGCAGCCGTCGCCGGCGCTAGTTTATATGTCCATAGTATGGACATATAAACTAGCGCCGAAGGCGCGAGCGAAAAAAAAGGGGAAATATTAGCATTGAAATATCATAAATGTTCTACTGCTAGTCAAAAAGTTAGTCGCGGAGTGCGCGACTAACTTTGAAAAGTTAGTCGCGCGGCCCAAAAGTTAGTCGCATTTGCGACCGTGCGACCGCTAATGTCAAACGCTGCACCTAGGTGCACTACTTTGTACGAACGAGTGCTCGGTAATTCCTGGATGGATTTTGTTTTCCTTTGGCACATATAACAAACATATGTTGGAGCTGTGCTTAGGCGTATTATATTTGAAAAATCTCAAAAATTGAAATTTTGGCGATTTAAAAAAAAAATTGTGATTTTGGGGATTTAGCGTGATTATTGATGGTAGATTGTACGGACGACTGCTCGGTTATCCCTCGATGGATTTTATTTTCCTTTGGCACATGAAAAGAACATACATTGGAACGGTGCATAGGCGTATTATTTGTGAAAAATCCCAAAAATCAAAATTTTTGCGATATTTTGAAAAATAGTGATTTTGGGGACTTGGCACATTAAGAAAGATTACTCGAGTATAGTGATGTTTTTAGGACTACGAATATGTAAGGAAAACGTTGTGAAAAATGCGTTGTGAGAAAGACGTTGTGAGAAAGACGTGAGAAAGACGTTGTTAGAAACGTTGTGAGAAAGACGTTGTGAGAAGGACGTTGTGAGAAAGACGTTGTGAGAAAGACGTTGTGAGAAAGACAATCCTTCGATGAATTTTTGTTGATGTTCTAAATTGATTTTCTATGTTTTTTTTTTATTATTTTCAACTGTTGTTGAAGTAGCGGAGGACTTAATCAGTTTCACTGAGCTACTTTTTTGTATTGCATACTGCTCCAGTTAAAATGTTTCGATTAAAGTGATCTTGCCTCATCATGCTATTAAAACAATAGATACGTCTAATATGGACCTACATATAACTGTATAACCTATCTTATTTCTGAAGGTCGATGACTACCCACACAAGCAAGAGCTGCTGCACACGACCCGCATGTTAACCGAGGGCGTTGTGGGTGGTCGATCCGATTGGTATCGACCCGTCACGGAACCCCCGAAACTCAAGAAAAGCAAGGTGGAAGATCTCTTTGATCAAGTGGACCGATTACGATTAAAAGATACGAAGGCTGGACCCGTTTTGAATGGAAATAAAAGTGAAAACAAGAGTGAAACGGATGTGTCATTCGATCGAGTTAATAGACAAGACATCGAGTCGGGTGAGACAGAGCAAGAAATAGACTTGGATCAAATTAACACGATTGAACAGTTGGAAAACAAACGTCGTCAAATTATGTTGAATTTTGAAAAGATGTCTGCGGAAGAGAAGAAACAGAATAAGAAATTAAATAAAGAACTGGACAAGCTAGTTAAGCGAATTCCAAAATACAGAACTGGTTTTAAGGAGTTCAGGGACAAAGAGGAAACAGAACATTATTTTGTTGATGAAACAGAGATCGAGCAAGAAATGTGGACAAATCATAATGGCACACACAGTAGCAGTAGAAAAATACATTTTGATGTTATCAACGAGGAAGAAGAAAGAAAAATAAATTTCGACGCTATAAACAATGATGAGTTGTCTGAAACAGAGATTGCAGAGACACATGCATTGGTTAATAAAATGCACGTGTTCTCAAGTGATGATCACAGTGATAGACGCACTTCTAAAAGTACAACGCCACCTCGTGGTCAGAGTGATTCATCGACAACGCCATATGACGAGGAAGCATACCTCGAAGCATCGACAACGTCACATCCGTTTCGATTTCACACGTCAGATGGTAAAGCAACAGATGAGGACACGAAAATTCGGGTGCGTGTGTTTTGGTTTATGATTTTTAATAGCAGGCGTTAATGGGTAGGTATCTTATATTATGTAGCATAATGGTCAAAGCCCTCGGTATTTTCGAGGGTGAATGAAGATTAGTATTACAGAGGCAGAATCGAGGTACCCTCGTAAATTTACCGAGGAAAAAATCAAATCTTCCGAGGCAGAATTAAGACTTCCTCGAAAAATCCGAGGCAAAATCGAATCTACCGAGGTTGAATTCAGGTACCCTCGAACGATTACCTAGGCAGAATTCTGGCTTATGTTACACCCTGTTTGATGTATGTTTGGTTTGTCTAAATTGTCAATAGCGGTCGTTTAACTAGTAGGTTATATATACTACTTAGTGAGGAAAGTGAGTTGGTTTGTTAGTGAATTGCGTATGCACTCGGAAAAGTGATTAAACAATTTATAGTTTTATATCAGTCATGTGCATATGTTTTATTCATCACGTGTAAAACGCCCATGGTTAATCGTACTCTTTATCTTAATACAATTGCAACCTACATCATGCGTTTCAAATTGACAGGAATTCCATGGTTACTACCATTTGGATCTGAAAGCCATCGGGGATCAGATCGAAGGAAAGAAGGGATTCGATGGATTTAGTCGCGTTTTCTGCACCTCAGCGCTTACTGGTCTATCCGTCAATGATCTCAAGGTAAATATAATCTTCCAAAGTACGGATTGATGTCATAATAAAAAAAAATACTAACGAATATAAAGAGCCGAAAAAGGGGTTTGCCATTATAGTTTTTAGCCCCGAGCAAACCAATTTGGCTGAGGGCTATTGCTATCCCCCATTCTGTCTGTCCGTCCGTCTGTCCGTCTGTTAACATTTGAGGTGCAGTAGTTTGTCCGCGGCATTTTGGTATGATGCCTTTGTCCTAGGGTTCTGAAACTTTACACAGTGAAAGAATATATATTGCAGATGTGCAACGTCGAGGTTTCAGTTTGATCGACCAAAAATTGTCGAAAATACGGGGGTTTGAACTTAGTCGAATTTGAGATATTTTGGGATATTTATACAACACTTTGTCCGCGGCATTTTGGTATGATGCCTTTGTCCTAGGGTTCTGAAACTTCACACAGGAAAATAATATATATTGTAGATGTGCAACGTCGAGGTTTCAAATTGATCGACCAAAAATTGGCGAAATTACAGGGGTTTGAACTTAGACGAATTTGAGATATTTTGGGATATATATACAACACTTTGTCCGCGGCATTTTGGTATGAAGCCTATGTCCAAGGGTTCTGAAACTTCAAACAGGGAAACAATATATATTGTAGATGTGCAACGTGGAGGTCTCAGTTTGATCGATCAAAAAGTGTCGAAATTACGGGGATTAGAACTTTTGAGAATTTGAGATGTATTGGGACATTTGTACAGCAAAGAAAGATTACGCGTATATTGTGACGTTGTGAGGACTACGTTGTGTGGACAAATATGTAAGGGCACCGGTATGAGAAAGACGTTGTGAGAAAGACATTGTGAGGAAGACGTTGTGAGAAAGACGTTGTGAGAGAGACTTTGTGGGAAGGACGTTGTAAGAAAGTCGTTGTGAGAAATATATTTGTTTTGATCTGCATCATTTTATTAACAAATATTCGTGTCAAAGAATGTTTTGCCTAGGCTGGGGGCTTTGCATCTCTGATGCCTATGTTCATCTCTGATGCCTATGTTTCATAGAATTGAGCGAAAAATAGGCTTACATATAGATCCGCCCCTGCAGATGTCATTGCATTTGTGCACAGGTCTACATTTACATGCTATGTAATTCTGACGTTAGTTAAATGGTCAATACTGGGGTAAATTAAAGCTTGAAGAATGATTAAAGTTGATGAAAGAAGTTCTTACATTGTATGTAAGATCATACGTTGTATGTTGATCATTTAAAGTTTCAGAATTAAGACTGGTCGTAACGTATTAAACAATCTTTAATCTGATGCACATACATTTTCACAGGACTTCCTGGTATCAAGTGCACGGCCGGGATCTTGGCAGTTTGACGGTTCGGTAGTGACAGACAGTGATCCTCTGGAGATGGCAGAGATGTGTATGCGAGAGGCGCTGCTGAATCGGTTCGATGCACGGATTCCCTATGTCATCGATATAGTGAGTGTAACATTTATATTTTTCCTAAGTTGGATGAAATCGCACACATTTAAGAAAGCGGGAGGCGCTGCTGAATCGATTCGATGCACGGATTCCATATGTCATCGATATAGTGAGTGTAACCTTTAAAATTTTCTAACCGAGACAAAGTTAGATAAAATCGCACACTTCGATATAGTGAGTGTAACATTTATATTTTTCTAACCGAGACAAAGTTGGATGAAATCGCACACTTTTCAGAAAGCGAGAGGCACTTCTGAATCGGTTCGATGCACGGATTCCCTATGTCATCGATATAGTGAGTGTAAAATATGTTATACGTACACGTAAAAGTGCCATGTAGACTGCTTATCCTATCAATTTTAAAATAAGAGGACCGTTTAATGAGAGATATGCTTAAGTCGTGATTAGCTGCTCTTATTTGTGTTGCTTGCTTGATTAACATCTACTCTTCGATATATTAAATACATTATAGAAAGATATATGGATGTTAATGTACCGCGGGTCTTTTGCCCTACTACCACACAACCTATATCAAATACTAAGTATTATTAAGGATGGAAAAGGGGGGGAGGTGCAAAAAGAGTTGAGAATAGCATGCGATAGGTTGTCTTTAGTAATTCGAATGACACAACAAGTTAATGAATGTTTTAATAAGGTCATCATTATCATGCATATTACTGGTTTTACTTGCTTTGTTGTATGTCTAGATTTCTTTAGGGCCTTTTAACAAATGCTTTCTCTTTAAATGTTACAGAAAGTGAAAAACTGGGGTGAAACAATGGATGGAATTTGGAGCGTAAACTTTGACTTAATATGTCCCGGTATCAATGAAAAAGTAAGTCAACTCGTACTTTTATGCTGTTTTTTATACGGTTTGTAAAAAAATGGTTTGTCCAAATGCGTTGTTATTAAACTTCATACGCTATTTAGAATAATTATCGTTATAGTAAAAACAAAATCAAGGCATACATTAAGTGCCAATTCAATCAAATAGATAGAAACAATTTCTATAAATAAATATCCTGTACTAAGATGTCATGGTTTCTAAAAATCATATCCCTTCGAAATTGATGATGATCCATTCTTCCTCTCACAAAACACACATTTTTTTTTATTTAAACAGAAAATATTGCTTGCCCACCGCGGTGCCAAGATGTCTGCCGTGGTGCAGGACGCTAAGCAAGAATTGATGAACACCTTCAGAACGGAGATCCTTGTTCGAGCGTATGTCAGGGTCAAGGAATTGGATGTGACGCGCTGGATTTCGAAGCGAAGGAGAAAGCGCTGGGAAATGAAACAAAAAAGGAGATGATTGGGGAGAGAAAGATAAAGGACATTTCATTGGGATTGGATGGAGTATCGAGTGTTAAGTGATGAGGAGTGGGTGGTCATTGTTTAGAGGAAAAGCTGAATAATTCTAATGAATCGTCGCTCTATTTCAAAGCAAAGGCGAAAGCGATGGGAAATGAAGCGAAGGCGATGATGATGTTGTTGGGTCGAAATGGAAATTCAAAGTTCAAATATGAAAGTATTGACTATTTTAAACATTGAGTGGATTTTGAATTTAGGTGAAAGCTATGGTAAATGAAGCAAAAGAGATGATGGAAGAGAAGGAAACAGGATAAGTGGTACTTAACATTACGCCAACGGATTAAGAGAGTACTGAAATGAATGAGAGAGAGAGACTGAGAGAGCGAGAGAGAGAGAGAGAAAGAGAGAGAGAGAGAGAGAGAGCGAGAGAGATGAGGGAAGAGAGGGCCAGGATTGATCGAGTGGGTTGTGGTAATGATTCAAAAGACTATTTATTGTAATCAAAGGGAATCCATTGGCATTTAATTCACTATGAATATGTAACACACATTTTCATATTGAGTTCGGATACTCATACTTTGTTCAGTTGATGCAATAATTATATTTGATGCCATGAACATATTTGTTAAAGATTTTTTTTTTAAATCATGAAAATCCATACATTTATATAATAGGAATTGCGCTGTATGTTTTAAGTCTATTAAAATTTTCATGTTAACACAACACATGGAAGTATGTTATGAATGACATCGGTTTGCCAGTTCGTTTAGCCCTTGTGTTCTGAAAGTTTGAAATAATCATGTGTTTAATGATGTGCATTTCGAAGGAAATGAAGAACTACTTATTATAAGATGAATGGTTATATGGTCATTTGCAATCACATCCGGTGACATACGTTCGAGACATTGATTTGCGAGTTAGGTCATTCTGTATTAATTCACTTTAAACCCCTATTTATAGTAGGCCTATACCCTATTGTTTTGAAAATGAAAGTCTTATCGCTTCAGAATTTATCAAATCTTGAAACGTATAATGTAGATTTTAATAAAACAAATACATATATAATGCATACATGTTTTTGTTTTTCGATGAGAAATTAGAATATATAAAACAGCCGAATACAGTACTTTTCGGCTCTTCAAAATATGAGTTCTATAACGACTTTCGTTGCTGTATTTCATGTTAACTTAGCAGTTGTGTTAGCTATGAATATTTTCGTGCATGTATTTCCAGATATATCCAATTAACGTATTATGCGAGTTAAATTCTAGGAATGTTCGACGGGCATTAATGATGCCATCGTTAAATTTCAAACCCTACTTTGTATCTTGTCATTATAAATTTGTGTGAAGAAATAATAGCTTATCTATGGGTTTATGTGTACAATAAACCCTTTTTATCAACATTTCTTTCTCTGACATACAGTAACAAGTTTTTTGAATTCCACTCTCGTTTTGGTTATAAACTCTAGAGCCAAAAATGTGCATGATTTCTAATAATTCGATCATCATTTATATCAAAAGCGACATATTTCAACGTGATAAAAAAATAGCTTAATCTTATCAAACAATATATTTGTTGGTCAAGAATATATGATATACACGAAATAGATTGAACTTATTGATTAATCGTAAACAACTTAGGCACTGTGTTATGATCAATATCTTGTAAAGCTCTCCCTCTCCTCTGTCTAATAGCTGCATGCTCATTCAGCGAATTGTTGTGTTTACTAAAAAAAAAGGATTCGTAAATGGAAAGAGCTCGTCCGAATACAAGTGAATTTGTTTTGAGGAAATTTTTAAGTATTGTATATATTGTAACCTTACAATAAACGGAGTGATTTTAGGATAAATATGATATAAACATGGCCTAACAACCATGGAGGAAAGGGTAAGTTGTATTATTTTGTTCACTTTAAGGATATCATGTAAAATCTGTTTTGTATACCGGTAGTTTCGTTTTAGTTTATAATACTTTAATGTTTTAAAAGTAATACAAATATGTTCTTCACTTTTGATATTAAAGGGGTTTCCCTGACCTTTAAAAATCTATGAATTCTTTTGATTGTTTGAGTAAAGATATGGACAAATATACATGTATATTTTATAAATTTCTTTCTGTGCCTCCAGTAAGCAGCAAATGAGTAGAAAATTTCCCAGTGACTCATAATGGGAAAATTGTCTTACAACCACACTAATAATGTTCTTGAAAATGTTCGATCCGAACCAAAAATAAATACATCTCTATAGTTACACTAATTTCGATTGATGCATTTATGAGAGAATCATATATGTTGTTTTGTTTTCTTTTTGTTTCAAGATAAGAAATATCAAAGAAAAATTGGCCCTTCAGCCCATAGAAACACTGCGAGCAGCTTTGAGAAAAGCTCCAACGGTTCTCTCCGACGAAATCGAATGTTTCAAACCTGATGATATTACGGATATAATACATGAACTTGAACAAGAACAACATTTGAGAGAATCGCTTCTGGACGATTTACACGACAGACGTGAAATTCCAAAGGATCAATTCACTGAACTGTTGAAATACGTTGTGAAAAACGATAAAACTCAGCCCCTTTTTAGTGCAGTTATCAAAGCATGCAAAGGGAAAGAACGAGGTGTTTTAGCAAGTTTTCTTGATTCAATCATAGGATTAGCAAATAATGAAATTCCTCATTTAGTACGAATTTATGAAATATTATGTGACGGTATAGCCGCTCAAAAGCGCAAGTTTGGCGAACTACGAAATGTCACTGATATTATCAAACGACTCGAAGCTGTGCATTTGATACGCGATAATCAGGCGAAAAATCTTGAAAGTATACGAACAACCGAAAAATGCAAAGACAAACTGTATAAAGTGTTGGCGGATTTAGAGGAAATTGATGATATTTTCAAATACATTTCCATTTTGGAAGACACTGGCAATGATGCGCTGTCTAAGGCCATATTACCGGACGATAAGGCCAGGGAAATCGACACACACAAAGAAAATGCATTATGTGGTAAGAATATATTTGTCCTTCCTTGTTCTATGTTCATTTTTAAATCATTTAATTTTTGTTTACATGTAAGTCGTATTTAATGTTTTCCTTCATTGAGTGACATTTTTAAAAAAAGGGCATAATGAGAGAGGTTATAGAAAGGAAAAAAAGTTTTAAAACTTTGAAAAAAAAAGAAAAATAGTTTAGGAATGGCATCATGCCAAACATAACTTAATGGCGCATGACTCTCATATCCATGTTAAGCAATATTAACTACTCCCAGAAAATGCTGATTCTCAGGTTTTGGTGTCTCTTTGTTATCCATATATGTGGCATTATTGGCAGCGTTTGTTCATTATAACCATGTTTATGTATTGTTACGAATACTCTTCTTTGTTATTTAATGCTTAGAATTTCATTTCATTATTTCAGCCGTCTAGGACAACAATTTTGACTTTGATGTGTCGTGAAAATTTCGAAAAATGAAGAATCATACATCAGATTTGATTTTTAAGACAATAGTTCATTTGTGTATCAAATA
>LQRL01062614.1:0-13385 GCA_001703475.1 Hydroides elegans | reverse complement strand
AATGAATATATATATATAAATATTAAAAAAGAATAATCAAAATTTAGATATTGAATAGCGTTAAATATTTCCATTGTTACATACTACGCATTTTTACACAAATCATTCTATTGCGGCTAAAATAAAATTCGCAATTTTGCAAATTAACAAATTAAATCAAATTAACAAATTAAATCATTTGTGAAAAGTAAATATCTATAATCAATGCTTCATTGTCAATATAGAACAGGTGCTTGGGGATGTCAATGTAAGATTGATTATATCGCGTAATCGCATTTCTTCTTTCACCAGGGCACAGCTTCAATCAGCTTCACTTTTCGAATTGGTATTTATCAAAGCGAGGCGGATGTCGAAGCATGCGCAGTCGAGATATTCGCGTGAGATTCAAATATGTTCACATTTTTCATTTATAGTTGTGGTCATTTTATTAAATTGAAGGGGTTCAAACTTAATTTATGAAATTTGAGTATCGATTTCCATCAAAATATTCCAATAATCGATGTTTTTTTTTTGAAATAGAGTCTATAGATATTTCATTATTCAATGGCGTTTTTTGTTTGGCACAATGAATATATGGTATTGTAAAAAAAATCAATTTATAAGATATTTTGAATTTGAATTTGCATTTAGGTTATCGAAATGGTGCCCGTGAACAGCTATTTAAATTTTAATCTAATAAAGCTCATTCATTATATATTGATACATATTCATTACCATTTTATCATACTTATATAGGTTTGCCCGCGATATGAGTAACTGGGACAACCCGATTCTTCCGCCGATCCAGGGATGTGCGACCCCTGTGTTCACGAGCGAACAGTTCAACAATACTGGAAGTGATTGGGCTTGTGATACAGGTTAACCGCGTTATTGTTTTTAACTGGAATATCGATATAGACTATCTTACGATATGTATGGGAGTTTTTTTTACATTTGTGTATTTGGCAGGAACATATTTATGACCGAGTAAATGCGTTAGAATTTACATAAAGTATTGCTTTTGTAAGCTTAAACTTTGATTATAGGGATAAAACACGACCTTCGGCGTTCGTTTGTAATAGTTTCTTCTTCGCTCTAAATCAGCTATACAACGAACAGGAGGGTTTTATCGCTAGTATAACAGTTGAAAGTAGTGCATAAATACATTTAGATTCGACCTGAATAAATAAAAATTACGAACAATTACTCGCAATAATAACTTTTTATGACGTTTTATTTGAATACTTGTGTGGAGCAAATATGAAGGAACTGTACTGCAGCTCAAAATGAGTCACGCTTATTAGCCTCTCCCCATTTGCATAAATTATACTGCGAACCGTGTCTGTATTGCAGAATATAAACCGGCTTCAGCTAACAAAGAAACATAGAAAAAAAAACTCTTGTATCATGTTATAATAACATATCTAAAAGGATGTGTTGTACTATAACGTTGTAATGTTCAGCTAAGCCCTGCATCACATTTGTTAATTTCAAGATTCATCATGATTTCTAACCTAATATATCATCAATTACAACTACCGAGTAATTGACTACCGTCTTTTGAACTACATGAATGCAGATAATTAATTAATCGATTATTTTAAACTATTAATGATTAACTCCCGCACAGGTGCCGAGTCACGCTTGGTTGGGTATCGTACGACGCTCAGTGGATCCGCAGTGACGGATGACAACAGTGACCTCTCGAGCGAATGTGCCAATGGATACAGGTATATGAATGAATTTCGACACTTGGACGCGCGTTATCATAGTATACAGTTTTTAGTTGGCGACGTTCTTCTCAGTTATTCGTTGTTTTAGATGATTTAAGAAATTGTATATGAACTTCTCGAAAATTATGAGTCATGGTCCTGATAATCAGTCCTTAGTAACTCGTTTTTCTTTAGAATATTTAAGAAAAAAGATAAATTTCTCAATAATAATGAGTCATTGTCTTATTAACCAGTCCTGTCCTTGATAATGAGCCATTGTTTTTATAACCAGTCCTGTCCTTGATAATTATATATTTCTATATCAATAGATCAACATTATAAGACGCGTACTTCCATGCTGTTGTACCTAAGTCTAAAATTCATATGACATTTTAACGAGCGATTTGTTTATATTTTCGTTTTCAGTGGCGACCTTTCTGACGAGGCTAA
Organism: Hydroides elegans; assembly: GCA_001703475.1. Classification (NCBI taxonomy): domain Eukaryota; kingdom Metazoa; phylum Annelida; class Polychaeta; order Sabellida; family Serpulidae; genus Hydroides; species Hydroides elegans. Next base: position 11,244 of record LQRL01062614.1, on the reverse strand, counting down.
CGATCTTATACCAAAGGTCAATGCCGAAATCGGCAACTCGCTATGTGTTGAAAACCCCGGAGTCACCGTGGTAACAAGCACGGCAACACTCACTGCTGATGGCAGCCAGGTAAACACATGTTTAAAAGTAGTTTTTGCTCATTTTTCTACTAATTTTGTTCATAAAACATATATTTTTGTGTGTAAAAGACCAATATAAGAAGATGCTTATTCATGCTCCATGATTTGTGTATGATTATATTTTTACTTTATATATGATCTCGAAAATAAACACATTAAAAATAACTTACAAGATGTAACTTCTGATGCAAGGAGGATAATTTTTACAAAATATTTCATTCCTATGATGTTAAGCTTAAATTTTGCGTGAATACTTATTCAAGAATAAGGATGGAAAGGGAGCTGTTAAGCATGAATGTGAATGTGAAAGAAAAGTAAATATCAATACAATCACATTTTACAGATCACCACTACCACCACGTTTTTCATGCGACCGGAAGTCAATATGATATTTGATGACGTCATGCAATGTGCCAGCGAGATCTCGTTATATCTCGTGGACTACGCGGTTTGGGGAGATCCAATATTACCGGGAAGAGCGGGGTGTCCCGAACTAGTGTTCCAGGGAGACCGGTTTACGACCGAAGTAGAGGATTGGGCATGCTTTTGAAAAACAATCAAGCTTGAACGATCGAAATTGAAATTTATTGTATTTGAGTACTCATGCAACCCGACCATATATATTGTATTAAAAATTAGAATTCCATTAGGACAATAAAGTATTTATGTCATGAAAAATTGAGTAAATGCATAACTATGTGAACATAATTGTACATTAAGTAACAAACATTGTCGAAAGAAAGAAGGAAACACGAGAAGTATCTGATTAATTGCCCCATCAAAAGTACGAAACGGAATTAAACTTGGGTATTTTGTAGTGCCGAGCTTTTAAGCCAAGCTTTTAGATATTTCATTTTTAAAGACCGGTCGACATTGTTGTTATTCGTAAAAAAAAAACAGAGCGAATTTCTATGTTTCAAGTCTTTATTTCTGTTTTATTGACAAACAATAATAGACATCATACTGATAAAAAAGTTTTACATGTAAATATCATCAATACTATAATATATAGCACATTCCTTTATTTTATTCTGTTACTGCTGCAAGTTATTTGTATTTTTACGTTATCATAATGCATGCTTAAACAATAGATATGCCCACTAATATCATATTGGGTGGTAATTGATGTATTTACTTTAATTTGTTGAAAGTAATTTGATTCTAAAATCATTTTAAAGGGTTTTCACATTTTATTCGCTAAAGTTTCAAGGTTTAAAAAATATATCGCATCTGAGAAATATACTTGTTAAAGCCTACTCATACAGTCATATATTTTTTGTTTAGATTTGCCTTGTCCAAAACAATATCTGGTAATTATTCCCATCCCGTTTGCAAAATTTCTTGCATAACACTTCATATATATTTTTTTATATTCTAAACTTTTTATATACAAATAACAATATCAGACTCATTAAATCTTTACCCGAATATTTCAAGCTTTTACTTCAATTTATAGCAAAGTTTAAGCATGCACCACAATGAAAACTGCTATACATAGATTAGTCAGAACTCAAAATATACACAAAGTGAAATGCAAAATGTGAAATATATTTACAACAAGGTACATTAAACGAACGTTTTTTAGTCTGTGTATTATATAAGCCGTTAACATATTAACATACTCTATTTTAATTGATTTTTCATCTATAAATGTCGGTTATGATTATACTGGACTTGGTTGAAAAGACATTTCATACATCAGGACACAATGTATCTCTACTTTGGCATTTTATTTTAACAGCTGATTTTAATCGGACAAGTGCATATAATATGCCGGGACTGAAAAAATAACGCTCAATATAATCAAAGACTTCAATCTTTTTTCGATAATGAGTTATTAACAACAATGAGTAACAACTATACTATATAATATTTACAAACTATGCAGTATGTCACAAAATGACAATTAATAATGTCATAGTCAACATATCAGATCTACACATGTGTTTTTAAAATACAATTTTGTATTTGTTTTGGCATTCCCCATTACCAACCTTACCCAATAATTAATTAACAATAGGAAAGTAAAACATCTTTAACCCCCACGAATCAGTTGGTACACTGTCGTTCGTTGTCAAGGAGATATGTTATGTCACATCTAACCCAATTTGACCCGTAACCAGTATGTAACGAATAGCAAAAACATCTTTGCGAAATCGCATCATGAAATACTATATAAAGCCATAGAAAATATCTAGAGAACAATTTTTTGTTTGTTTTATAAACCTGTTTCATCATATGGTGCGATATAAACTTACTTTTATAGGTAATTGCTATATAACTCGTTGCGACCACACATTGGCCAAATGTTATCATAATGTGATGTTTCCTATGAGTATATGCTAAAATACAAATATGAAGATTATGCAATGTAACACAACTAGCACTTTTGGTAAAAATATCAGTTGTCCTTTAGTGCCATCAACTATATATTTAACTATGCATTCAAACAACCGATGCAGTTTTGTCTTTATATACATAATTCACTCATAAACGCACCCCACTTCATACTAGATATTGACTGAAAGATTCCGTGCATAAAATGCTTAAACAATTAACTAATATTCACTTAAATTCTAAGCGACACATTCCATCGCAAAATCAAAAACAGACGCAAATTCGCAAACGTGCATTAGCATAACTTTAAATGAGTTTTAAGCTGATAATATCAAAAAAGCTTATATCTCGTTTTACATATCATATGCACGGAACCTTTCAATTTATATTTTCTAAACTGTTTTCAAGTTATTGCACTTAGCGTCATTAAAGTAGGCGGAACAATGTACAGCTGCAAATCAAACGGGAAATCCGGTAAACAGGGAAATAGTTCCTAAGTTGAAACCCATATTTGTAAACAACAAAAAGTAATGCATCTGGGAAATATCTCATAATGCGTTTTCTTGAATATTTGTCTGCGATTGCTGCAAAATTCAATGCCAATAAGGTAATCCAGCAAAATCCTCTCTGAACTCTTTTTTATAATTTCATAGTGATCAAAGAACATCACCCAAGACCTTTTTTTGTACTATTGAGTGTATTATTGTAATAATCAATTTTACAATTCTAATCACGAACATTTTCCCAGTGTACCAGATTTCAAAGCACTTTTTTTGGCGTTTGTCATCAAGTTCTAGACGCAAAGTGTGTACATTTCAGAAAATAATCACTGCAGAGTATATTATATATAGATTTTTGATAGAGTGTAAATGAACTTCAGTCGCATATGTATACATGTAGAGTTTATAGCGTGCATAGAAAATATGGTGCTGAGGTAACATTATTGTTTAATGTACAAGGGGATAAACAATTATTCTAATGCAATGTACAATCGATATCAATTTTATGATATACATTTGTATAGTTCGCATTATTTTCACATCAGTGTAAATGCTTATAATTATTGAATTACAATATATCATAACATGTTAACACATTTACTTAATTCTTAATTGGGCATGCATAAAATACCGTTTATTACAGTTTATATAAAATTTGATTCAACAGGTTGATGGTGTTATGATATTTAGCAGTTCTATGAATAAAACACTACTTTTTCTCTACTCATTCTGTAAAGCAAGTAGCTCGTTTACGAAATATCCGTACTTATCTGCCTTAAAATCGCGGCTTTGAATGACGATTTTACCCAATTAGGTTTGACTTTTCACGATCGAATAACTGAAGGAATGTAAAGAAAAGTAAATGACTCCACGTGAATTTCATTAATTTTAGTCATACCCACGAAACCCCTGGGACTTTTTGTTTTGTTAATATAGGGATACGTGCATGACTAGAAATTTTTCGACGCTTCAAGCTCGAGGTCATCATTAGTTTTCCCAGTCTACACAAAGCCTCATCATGACCTCATGCTTACCTCATATGAGTAAATTTTAGGTCACCATTAGCTTATGATGAGGGTTTTTGCAGACTGGGAATTGATGTCACATTGAAGGTCATCATGCACTTTGTCGTAGAGGTCATTGCCAAGGTCATCACGAATGTCACCATTTACTACCAAGGTCATAACCAAAGTTTCCTCAAAGGTATTCGCAGAGGTTAATTGCATTGGGTCACGGCCAATGGTATAGTATAAAATGTATAAAAACCAACAAACAACATATTCTCTATATATGTATCTCATTCATGGGTTGAGATTTGAAAACAAGTGTTTTGACAATAAATAAAAGCAATATACGAAAACCATACATCACTGATCATCAGTGTCTAGAATGGAAAATTCCATGAGTGGCAAATTCCATTATGAATAAAATCCCTTGGAGCGGAAATTTCCATCTTTATTCATACACCATGACCTCGCATAGCACTGCACTGAACAGCCTTGACCACCGATTCGGCACGCCCCATGCCTCGATGTAGACATAACGTCCTTCCATAGGTTTCATACATTGCACATGTAACCGTGGCCGAAAGAGGGCGTTATTGAGACGTGAGATGAAACCGCACATGTTGTCTGGGACGTCGACTTGCTCTTTGTCGCCTTTGCTGTCTACATAGACTGCGAGCTTGTCCAGGTTGTACATGTAGTCTGAGTAGGTAGCCTGAGGGTCTGCTACTGCTGTAACAAGGTGAGGAAAACAATAGATGTATACACCATAGATTGCGAGACTGATTTGAAATATGATTTGAAGCTTATCCATAGCACATATTGATAAATTTAATATACGGCCTATAGGAGGACCATCAAACTTGCTTAGAATATTATTGTACCTTAATGATTTATTGAGCTTGAGGGCTTATAAAAACCTAAAAACTATACGTGTAAAACGAATTAAGTTTAAGCTTATAACTGTGTGATCATACACATGATATCTTTTTAAATTTACAAAATGGTTGGAGAAATATACAGGTTTTTAGTGGAAACATCTAAAACCTTGAGGTATTGCTCTAAATTGATGAACACTTCAAGAATCTTAGAAAATATCGTAGTTTCATCGAAAAACTGTACGATATCTTTTATTTGGCTTCAATTTTTGGAAAAAAATGTCTCCATATATTCCAATACACATAATAATTATAATGTTTGCACCTGAAATTATATTTTCGAAGATTAGGGTATAATGAAATGATCTTGGTTCACGGCTTTTTAGGCTAAGTTCAATCGAAAATGCCAAATTTTCGAAGAGGTTACACCTATTTATACAAGGCAGAATACAATATAATAAATGTATATTGCACCCTCAAATTATGAATGCACTATGATAACATTTAACTTGATGGGTTTACCAATTAACAAAAAAAAATATCCCCAAAATTTAGCCGATTGAGAATTGCTATATAACAACACAAGCAATCCATTAATCTGTAAAACTCCATGGTGTCCTGTAAATTATTTTCACTATCTCATGTCCATCCAAAATTTGTATTGAGACCCTTTGGATTGAACACTTGCATGGAAATAAGTATTTAACCCAGTACAACTAAAAGTATATGTTAAAAGGTTATACAATAATTCCAAGCCCATACCTCCGTTTGCATCCTCATTCTCCAGCCTTAACTCATTTCTCTCCTCGCCTTTTCCCTGCCACGTCACAACCACCAGCCCACTGATCTTCTTCCTATCCCCTAGATCCACCATCCAGACCGGCTTCTCCACATAGAAGTTATCCAGAATCGTGCAACTGTGCAGTGATTGATCGAAATCTCCGTCCACTGCGCGCGCAGCATGACCATGCATCCAGCGGTTGCGCGTGTGACGTTTGTATTGGCGTTTGTTATTGATCCATGATTCTTTCTTGAAGGCCATGTTCTCAACTAGGATAAGATATGGGGAAAGATTTATGTTAAGTTTGATGCTGACTGAGGGCCAATTCAGATACATCAGCAAATAGTGAGCAAGTAGCCTGCTCTGCTACTCGATGCACAAAAGCCTTATCATTTTCTTTTACCGCTTACATACTTTTGGAGCAAACTACTCGCTAGCGAGTAGGGAGAAAGTACTTGCTCCGCACTCGCTGCACAAGCCATGTTTTTAAATACTGAACCCAACTCGCTAGCAAGCTGTCAGGAAAATGAGGTCGATTGTCCTCTTCGGTACTAGTATTCTGGATCTGCTACCGTGATAAAAAGGGTGTGTGTTCGAGTTTCAACACTTTCTTGCACTGGCGACCGTTTGCTATGAATGTGAACGACAGAGCCAGTAAAACCCATAAAACACTGGCAGCGAGTACTTGCTGCGTGTAGCTTGCCAATGTATCTGAATGCTACTTTATGCATTTCATTTTAAGACTCTAAACCCATGGTTGACAGTTTGGTGCATTGGTTTCTTGCGATTACAATTTTAAATTATGTTTATTAGTCTCAAATTAATTTAAAGAATATGTTAATGAATTCCTAAGTAACCGTTACAAATACATGCTCATTGTAAAATATGGCATACCCATTTCATTTCAAAAGAAATACATTCGATAATTAAAGTATTTTAATGCGATAAATGTTTACAAGATAAATAAATGGGGTACTTACCACATGGTGTATTCTCGTTTATGCTCATGAAATCACCAGTGCATGGGCCTGCAAATCAAGCAAAATATTACATCATTGCTATGCTAAAAACTTTTTTTCAAAGTGCAATTAATTACTTAATGTAAATACGAAATCGCATTGGCTTATACATTCACAATGATTATTGACTAAAATTTGTGAATTTGAGGATGCGTCATATTCGAGTCTGTTACATTCTGTATCCGAGATTAAATTGATACATACAACTATAAATATATACCTTTGTAAGGACAGCCAATAAGACCCGCTCGCATGCTGATCTTCTTGTACCAGTCGATCGGATGGAAACGCACGTAGCGAGCGACGAACGGTTTGTTTAGGTAGTGGATACGCTCCAAATCTTTGTCGACGTTGCCTCCGAATTCCTGTAAATTAACAACACAGTTTTAGTTTATATTTGTTTTGCAAATACTTGTATTTACTTTATATATACAATTTCATTTGAATATAATGAAAATGGTTACAATATAAACTCATTTCAGTTTTGATTTGCAGGACGGTAGGCGATCGGATGACGTCGCAATATCGCGACAGCATTCGATTTTTATAGCCCAATTATAACAATATGCGAGAAGAATGTAACATGAAACATACTATTCAATCGAATCACAACAACTATATATAGACTATATTGTGTGGCATGGATCAAACTCTAGACATGGTTCATCTTACATGTACAACATACAATAGAGGATATTCGGCTGTTGCAGAAAATAGCTCCATGCGTGTCTGGAGAGCATCGAGCGGGACAAACGCAGTGCTTGTGCCCCTTGTTTAGGCATACATTTACCACTGTGCTTGTACATTTTTTCGTATCTTGTGTCTTTTTTTCCGCTTTTTTTTTCTTGCATGTATTGCGTTTATTAAAGCAGATGTTATTACAAGGTATCACCACTTTTGTGACAAAATGGTATCTTTTGCAAAAAAAAACATTTACCACTGTGCTTGTACATTTTTTCGTATCTTGTGTCTTTTTTTCCGCTTTTTTTTTCTTGCATGTATTGCGTTTATTAAAGCAGATGTTATTACAAGGTATCACCACTTTTGTGACAAAATGGTATCTTTTGCAAAAAAAAAAACATTTATAAAAACCACAAGATATTAAAACAAATAAGTACGGTATATGCAACGCTAATCCAGCTGGATTAAACCTTATGAAAGAGCAAATGAAATTAAATAATATCTGAGGCTGAAACGCGAAATGAGCCGTGAGTTTACATATAAAAAGGTAAATCATAGCTACGACAAGACACTCTTTTCCATTTTTTATATGAGCAATATCTTTCAGTATGTATGTACATGTGAAGTCTCGCTCCTTTCTAACCCATCATGGAAAACGCTTAACGGTAATCTGTCGAGCTCATTTACGCTACGCTTTAGATGCTCAACGTGTAACGCTAAAGACAAACCCTTAAACATTTAGATAAACGCTAAACGAAAAAAAAATGGCTGGAACCGCGCCCGGCTGTCTATAGGTCTATATGCATACTTTTTAGCCTCACTGTTCTATATATGGTTGACTTCATTTCATTTGTAAGTGTTAATTTAATTGTAATGACCATCAATTAGTTAACAGCAATAATGACATTTAATTACTTTAAATTTTGTTGCATGTTTATGTGGGGGCTTTCTTCAGTATATCTATGCTTGGGCACGTTTCTGGTAACCATTACCACTAGGTCTATAAGGTTTAACATGTTCAAAACACAATAATTGAATCAAAGTCAGGTAGACTCTATAATTTAATTTGGTATTGATATCGAAAAAGAAACTTTTGATTTCTTTCAGAATAACGCAGAAAGAGAGTTGAAATTTATCTCTAGATTCCAATGCTACAGTTACATGCATCAAAGCAACGTATAAAAGGAACGACTTATCAAATATAAACTGATATTAGTTCATATACAATGTAGTATTATAACCTCTATTTTAATCTTTGTGAAGTATTTATTTTTAAAAGATTATAATAGTGTCAAAAACTAAGAGAATAACATGTAAGTAGACCTAAAACACACGCATAACATTGGGAGAGTGATAGGCATGCTGCATTTATGTCCCGCGCGAGGGGAGAGGGGTCTGGATTGTGCTATTTTCGGCAACAGCCAAATAGCCTCTATTTGAATTATATGTGATACAACAACCTTTCATTCGTAATACATAAACTTATCTATGTTGTTTTTGCTATTACAGATGCGCTCCTTTTGGGTTCAACTTGTTTGAATAAATTCGAATGATAGCTAGATACACGGTACATTGAAGGTGCCATCCATAAACGATGTGCATATAAATTTATGCTCGAGATATACATGTGTAATGCTATTTTAATGTGGATACGGTTGATATCTCATGCGCATTTACATAACGTATTTCCCCATTAATTCATGGTTTAGACTTAGACTACAGCTACAGTGTGCCATTCATTCTTTCCGGAACATATTCTTTTTATAAATAAAAAGTATATTGATTTAATGATATAGATTTAGATTCGGTGAAATCCATACAATTGTTTCTTTTTAAATGTTAGTATATTAAGCATATTAATATTCACGGCAGATCGAAATTCCACTATTTAGATTCAGCTATACTCAGCACTGCAAAGTTCATATATCAGTACATTATGTTATAAAAAGCAACGTACAAGACCGCATTGAAAATAGAATGTCTTATCTCTATCATCTTTTGAAATAAACAAATATACAACAGATACGATGACTTGATCCTGAAAGGAAAATGTTCAAGGTAAGTGTTTGTTATTTCTCTCGAGTTTAATGGAAGTTCACCACAAAAAGCATGCAACAACATAATGAAACCTCATTTTTCATATCAATCCTATTTGAATGGACATGCTATTTATCGTTCCCAAAATGAAACGATCCATTTTACTCTATAGAAAGATAACTTACGTCCTTATGATCTCTTACATAAGTAAACTGTCCTGTTTCCCAAGCTGGACAGTTCTTTTTTTCAGTTAGTATTTACTCATAAAATAATAAAATGCAAACTAAAACGTCCGATGTAAACATTGTAATTGATTGATGCGAAAATCCCATAGTCTTCAGATGTCAAGCCGTATTTCTTGAAAACAAAATATACAAAAAACTGAAAATAATCTAATCCATAGAGACTGAACTGAAATGAATTGTCATGAGAGGTCCAATTCATAGACATGTTATTTTGGCAATTGATTGCGTTTATAATGCATATGAAACATATAATTATCATGGTACGTTTATTGTAACTAGCCCTTGTATACTAAAGACGTATGTCGTGACAACGTTTCTGTGACGTCAACTCAATAGATTAGTTCGATAACGTGATGATATGGCGCGATTTGAGAAGTGCATAGGCGACAACCAATTGACAAATAACTTGCGAAAACGCCATTACTTCGCTCTTATTCTCCAATACGTTTTTAAATGTTCGACTGAAATAAAAGTGACAAAACAAGCAAGTGCCATTCACAACAAGCAAGTAGTGGGAAAACAAAGATGTCGCCACTAAAATAAGAGATTTGTGTCACGTGATATAGATTGCAATCACATGGCATTGTAAAATTCAGGTCACGTGGTATAGATCCGCCATCTTACCATGCCTCGTGGACCGTTACGGTCGGGAAAGCGTGAGTGCGAATCGTTTCCGTTACGATTCCAAGTCCAGGTCTGCATGTTAAATGATAATATTGAGGGTGCTTATAATGCTTATACTTATGCTTATATTTTACTTATGCAATGCAGGTGGAATGAAGATATCAAAAGTCTATAAAGGGGTTTAAGGCACAAATAGACCAGAGAATCAAAAAAATATTCCTAGTGATTCGCTTTTATGAATTGTATTATTGTATAATTCTGGATAAACATTGCATTTCACATAGCAAATTGACCCAACATATCACGAATTGTATATAATATCTAATCAATAGAATGTTTATTATATGGAATTCTAAAATATTTTATTTAATCAATTTTCAATAATTAGGTGATAAAGCATTCCTGCATTATTTACAGCATTAATTTAAAAAATATTTATTATTAATCTACAACACAATTAAATTAAATATATTATTGGGATAATTACGGGATATTGGGGATAAGCAATTATGCGAATTATAATCATTCAAGCATTTACTACAAATAAACATACATAATTATCAAGTTATATTATGTACCCTATTATATGTAAACCATTCAAAGCAATAAACAATATAACTTATACTATGGGGATAAGAAAAATAAAGTTTAGTAAAAAAAAAACAACTTATCCTACCTTAGCATCCAAATGGCTGGCATCTTTGTAGAAATACCAAATGGATGAGTCGTTGCTATAGGAGATGCGAAACCGGGTCACCCATTGCTTCCGGCTATCTCCACGGCCCTTAGTTACGATACCCGTTACTAAGGTAGGCGGTCCGACGTCAAACATCAACCATTCGTTTGCTGCAACGAAATATATCGTAAGTTGAATGTGACCGCTACTGCCTCTTTTATTATTATTTTTTAATTGTTTCTTCGTGTAATCATATAATGTGGAGAGAACCAAAAATACATAGTAATGAGAAAATAAATTAACGAATTAAAAATGGTGATTTATTGCAATAAATAAATAAAT
>LQRL01062588.1:12530-23536 GCA_001703475.1 Hydroides elegans | reverse complement strand
AAGTTCAAACGGATAATCATAGCCTTATTTATTGTTGAAGCACCTGAAAGACTTAGTACCTCATTTGGTTCGAAGAAACGAAAAAATGGAGCGAAGCAAAATGTAAGTGCGAAATAGAAGCAGATACAGTAGACCGCATTTATCTCAAACTCTAGTATCTTGAACCCCGTCAATCTCGATCCAATATCCTAATTCCGACGAAATTTAAAGAATCAAGTCTTATCCCCTTCTTTAATCTCAAATATTTCATTCTGACCTCAAAATGTTCATATTTTTTATTTTTTTTTTAAAGATATTCCAAAGATTGTTCCAAGTTCCAATTACAATGCATAATTTCATGATGAGTATCATCAATTTTGCATTTTTTTTTTCGCAAAATGTGCAGTTTTGTTAGTTAACGATATTCAATCTTAATAGATTTACCCTGTTATTAATCAATCTATTGATAAGTGTATAGTTAAACAAACGTAAGAAGTTTTGAATCGCTTGTAGACAGCTTTGCAAAAGAAAACGTTTTGAAGTATACTTACTTAAACCATTACTTATTCATTTCACAGCTCCATTGTGGCAGCGCTGTGGGCTCTTTGTATCCACCAAAGTATCATAATATATACGTGCTTGATTTTTTTTATATCAATCATGCTAACATCTATTAGTGCGAGTTTTAATCTGTGGTAATATTATGCATGGTGATAAGTAGATATTAGAATTAGTTGTTTTAAACATATATATATATTATATATACTCACAGGGCTCTAAACTTTTTTTCCCGCTAGAGCCCTTTCCACCCTCGAAAAGTCGGGTGCCCGGATACCATTTTTTTTTCGATTTATTATACTTGTAATTGCGTCTTAAACATACTTAATGAGTTGCGTGATTTCCTTTTACCGTAGTGCATGAATTATGTGTACACCATTATTTTTATTACACAATTTTTCTTATTGATATTTTGATTAGTGAAACATTTGTGTAGCACAGTTTCATTGCACATTTGGTTAAATATCAATTATCCGGACATTCTATAGCGTAAAACACGTGGTATCATGTGGTGATTTGTGCAATGTGTGGAACCGCCAAAAAAGGAGATAAACAAGTAGATCAGTGAAACCCCGCTACTTGAACAACAGTTGGAAATTGAAAAGCATCAAAGATGTTGTGAGAGACGTTGTGAGAAAGACGTGAAGAGAAAAACGTTATGCAAAAAACGTTTCAAGAAAGACTTGTGAAAAAGACATTGCAAGAAAACCCTACCAGAAAAGTATTTTAAGAAAAATGTTGTGAGAAAGACGTTTTGAGAAAGTTGTTGTGAGAAAGACGTTGTGGGAAAAGACGTTGTGAAAAAGACGTTGAAAGAAAGACGTTATGAGAAAATTGTTTTAAGAAAGATATTGTGAGAAAGACGTGCGAAAGACGTGAAGAGAAAAACTTTATGCAAAAAAGTTTTAAGAAAAACGTTGTGAGAAAGACATTGCGAGAAAATCATTTGAATAAAGCCGCTGTGTGAAAGGCGTTACACGAAAATCGTTTTAGGATAGGCGTTGTGAGATTGACGTTGTGAGATAGATGTTGTGAGAAAGACGTTTTGGGGAAGATATTAAGATAAAGACATTGCGTTCATTAGAAAATATTTTAAAGAAAAACGTTGTGAGGAAGACGTTTTGAGAACGACGTTTTGAAAAAGTTGTTAAAAGAAAGACGTTGCAAGAAATACTCCTTGTGAAAAAATAGAAAAAGGCGTTATGAGAAAATCGTTTTAAATTAGACGTTGTGAGAAAGATGTTGTGAGAAAGACGTTGTGAAAAAATAGTTTTTTAGAAAGAAGTTTAGAGAAAGACGTTGTGAGAAAGACGTTGTGAGAAAGACATTGTGAAAAAGACGTTGAAAGAAAGACGTTATGAGGAAATCTTTTAAGAAAGATTTTGTGAGAAAGACGTTGTGAGAAAGACGAAAAGAGAACAATTTCATGCGAAAAACGTTTTAAGAAAGACATTGTGAGAAAGACATTGCGAGTATTACGTTATGAGAAAAGTATTTAAAGAAAAACGTTGTGAGAAAGACGTTGTGAGAAAATCATTTAAATAAAAACGTGAGATAGACGTTGTGAAAAAATCATTTTAAAGTAGACGTTGTTTAAGGAAAACTGGATTTGTGCAATCGGTTGGTGTCCGTCCGCCGTTAGTTAGTTAATTAGTTAGTTAGTTATTACGTATTTTGTCCCAAAAAAACCTCCCCTCTCCTCCCCTTTTTTGGTCGTTTTGAACTTTCAAACTTTAACACAAGCTTCTACATGGTCATCTCATTATGGTTTGTGCTCTTGATGACGATCGAACCATTGTGGTCGCCATGGTGTACTTCGTAATTTCCGTCCAATTTGGTCAGTTAAGTCCGGGGCTGTTCACCCCACACCTCCCCCACTTCTGGAACCGCGGAGGGGGGGGGGAATCGGGATTTCGTGAGTTTCGAGCCTTATATTCAGTCAAAATCGAGTTAATCTTTAAAAAAATGGTTGAGCAATAATTAACCAACATTACTTATCATAAGATACATTTCCTTGATCCTTCCTGTTTGAGATAAACGGGGTCTACTTAATTTTAGCCTTGCAAGTTGTGTGAAGTGATAATAAATATTCCCATCATAACCTTGACTATCCCCCGCCTCCCTAGCTGGGGTGGGGGATATAGAAACGCACCGTGCCTGTCTGTCTGTCAGTCTGTCCGTCCAGATGAGTTTGTCCAGGCGATATCTCACTTACTGTTCACTGTAGGTATATGAAACACCACAGCTGGATAGAATATATACCAAAGCTGTGCCTCGCAAGGTTATTTAGAAATTTTCGAAATATGTAATTTTGGCGATTTTATGAAGTTTCGTGTTTTCCCGTAAAAACAATGTCGACTACATGTGTGCTCCCCGTAGTGGGCTTGAACTCACGCCGTCCGGTCAGTGCTTTTGTGCACTCGTTCAAGCCGTGAGTCAACCACTATATCCATTCGGCCACGCCGGGATAATGTACACTACCAATGATATCACAAATTTATTGAACCAATTCGGGCAATATTTTAACGTGAATGTGAATGTAATTCATATCGAATTATCCAAAAAAAAGGAATTAGAGTAGGCATATTAGACCTATTTGACGATGTATCAGACTTTTCCTCCACACAATCAAAGTTTCTAATTTTTCAGGCAACAATAGTTACTAATATAATCACATGCTGACGTTTATTTGTCTTATGAGATTTTGTCGTACGTTTAAGGAGAAGGACGTTGCATTTTAAACATCTTGACACCTTTTCGATTTTGCAAAAGGAATACATTGCAAACAGTTTGTATAAAAAAGAGGAATATCTTCCCGTATGGCCAGGTCCTGCTCCCCGTGTGACGAGGTCCAAAGTCGGGGCGGGGGATATGCAATCCACGATGGTCTTGTTTAATTGGTAGTATATATCGAGACATCATTATAATAACATTTCGTTTTTGTTGCATCAAAGACCTTAGTCATTTGTGCATAACCGTATTATGACCCTACTTTATTTAACAGTTTGATGCTTTTTAGGACCAACACCAGATTTCCTGTTACGCATGCACAAATGGAGTGTGAAATTGCACTGGATTTTGTCAAAATAGTAACAAAGTCGCCGAGGTTCTTTATCGACAATGAACCCATACTCATTTCGTGCATAGAGCTATCTGCAACAATATTGTCCAATCGTGAAGAAATGATTACAAAGCATATTTCTCGAGATGATAAAGAATTTCAAGAAAGAACAAAACAAGAGATAGACAACTATTGGATAGAAATGTGTAAACATCTCCAAATATTGATTCATGCGTCCGTCAGCAATTCTTCTCCCAGAGATCACCAGCAAGGCACTGCATCAGTGAAAATATGGTATCCGGGCGAGCTTGAGGTATTTCGTTTGATCTGTTTAAATTATTGTGTATCTATTTATATAGATACATAGAGAGATATAGAATTGCGAGAAACAAAGGAATATAGCTAGAAAGATATATAGCTAGAGAGAGAAAGAGAGAGAGACCGTATATCACCCGACAACATACTGGTAGAGAAAGAAAATGAGAGAAATGCGTATATACGAGCGAGATAAAGAAAGAAAGGGATAAAACCAGTGACATATGCTACTATTGAACGAGAAAGAGAGAGAAAGACTGAGAGAAAAGGGAGAGAGAAAGAGAGGTATGAAGTGACTTATTCAGGTTTGATGTGATTAGTGATTTGCTCACACGATGGCCTATGATTTGGTAAGATAAGCTAGATTCGCTCTTTTATCAATGCCTCATGCTAGATATAGCACAGTTTTAAAGTGTCCCGTCACAGTTTCACGTCGTTCTATCAATTTACCCCAGTTTTTCAAGGTTAGTTTATGTTTGTGTATCCATTAGATTAGATTTTTATTTTTTAGTAAGTTTCCATTGGCACTTACCATCCTGCATCTTGGATTTTATATCCAAATTTACTTCTGTTATTTTTCAGGATGCATTCAATAAGCTAACACAAATAAAAGACTTCGCCTTTCGACGTGTATCCTCGCTTTTAACCGAACCGAGAAATGAAAAACCCATAATAGGCTCTTTTCGGTTCGACTTGTAAATAATTATTATACAAGTTATACAATTGTAATAAGTCTTAAATTTTCAGTACAGTACAGTTTCTGAAAGTGCAAAACAGTGGCTGAAAGTTTTTGCCTTGTAGACGAGGTTTATATCCTGGTATATAAATACCTAAACTTTAAGCAACAAACAGGCTTAAACAGCGGACCGGCGTGACTTTTGTAAGTGCCCTGGTATCGGCCATCTCCGCCCTTTGGGTGTCGTAGCCATTTTCAAATATGATTTGGTCTATTTGTACGACTAATGAAAAACTATTGATTTTATTGATACTTTGTATTATATACCCATCTTAGCTGCATGGTTTTATATTATGGTGAGTGACATTTACATTTTCTAACCATTCCATATTCGCTGTCGTACTTTGTTTAATATTATATTATAAGCTATATGAAAGTTTAAAACCTGTTTAAAACCTGTTGAACTGAACCATTTTTGTCTCACGCACCGGTGTTAGGGGAAGCAAACCTAAGCGCGGAAACATTTGCTACCCGCACCTAAACGCGGCCAAAAAAAATTTACCACTTAGTATTCTTGGTATATTTCAATAAATATCCCATGGATGCAAGATTTTGTTATATCATATTGAAGCTTGATATCTCTTACATATTTATGTGAATTTTTGTTGTTGAGTATGCACGGACAAAGAAGTTATCATATGTTAAACAACAGTGGTGTTGATTTCAAAGTTTGCAAATCCTCTATTTTAAGTTAGAGTTCTGTCTAAAATCTGCTGGAAAGTATTCCATGTGACAGCACAGTATCATATAAGGGATATACAGTTCACTGCTGTAAGGCGTGTGTTCGCTGGTCAAGTCATAACATAATTTAAGTAGAACTTGAACTTAAAATAGAGACTTTGCAACTTTTGAAATAGAAACCACTTTTGTTTATCTATAATAGCCTCTTTATATATTTATAAAAACTAACGAAATTTCACATAAATATGCAAGAGATATAAAGCTTCAATTAGATATAAAAATAGTCAATACCCAATGGATATTTTTTTTATATTTAAAAAAAAGCTAGTGGTTAGTTTCTTTTTTGGCCGCGTTAAGAATGGAAACAATAATGTCGGAGAAACAATTTGCATTTTCAGTGGCCGGATTTTCCAAATCAAGTGTTATGGCATTTGATGAAAGTACAGTATTAATATAGCTGAGATCAAACAGATTAAAACAGCTTACCAATAATATAGATCCAAAATACGTTTCACATAACAGTTGCAAATGAGCAACTAAAATTGTAATAGCAATCATCAATAAGGATACTTATCGGATACTTATTATATTGCTCATAGGCTTCCTTTCACTTACAGGAAGTTGAATTTTTATCAATTAATTATCGTTTAAGTAGACGACTGCATTTGAACAAATCACAACGTTTAGTTGTTTGATTGTTGCAATATCGGCATTTGTGTGGAACTACATATGAAATAAAATCAATGACAACGGTCATGACTTGAGATCAACAATGATATTCCATTACAGTGGAAGGCCGCTGTTATAACTCGTAATATCGAAATATATCGCGATATTTCAAATGCAATTTACTTCGATTCAAATGATATAATGCGATGATAGATAATAAATGATAATCATAAACATAATAATAGCAATAAATAACTAATAATAGAAAATCATTTATATATTTGTTATTATCATTATGTATTATAAGTAATTAATTGATTTTGTAATGAAAATTTATAGAGCACCTAAAAATGTTTTTTATAATCCCCTGTTCTTTAAACCCTTTTTAACGGTAGTCTTGTCTGTTTAGATACCACTTGTCATAAATTCGCCACGTAGGGGATGGTTAATACCTTTGCTCAGGTATTTGAAATTGGACAAACCCCACCATAGCAGTTTTACATAATTCCTTGCTCTTTCAACCCTATTACAATTGCCATCTGGTCTTATGGAATACCCCATCACATAATTTTGCCAAAAAGGGGATAGTAAACACATTTGCTCCAATTTTATAAAATTGCAAACTAACAGTGGTGCTTTAATCTTGCAATATTCAAATATTTTTATTTTATATAGATACATATAACCATTGAAAGTTTTGCGACAATGACGCAGCGTCCATCTTTAAAGACAATGATTTTACAGTGCCTCATTTATTCTCAAACATCGCGGTTGGAACGTTTAACGTGCAAAGTATTTGTTGGTCAGATGAATATAAATTTCCAAGATTGTAGATGACCTTTTACGTCATATGTTTGCATTAACATTTAGTTTACCCCGAGATAAGTTTGAGGTCTTATCTGTAATTGTTTATCCTGTACAGACACACTTGTCATCGATGTGTCTATCATTTGCTATATTTTGCGATATCCAAAACGCATTTCACGATAACACTGCGTTTATGCGGCCTGTATTTATTTTTCAATTAACCGTTAACATATTGTTTTAATAAAAGAGAATCAAAGATGACACTCCTGTCGAAGATCAATTATCATATCACGCGGTTTGCATGCTTGAAAAGCAAATAAAAACAAAGGGTCATTGCTACACAAATAGAGATAATTCGATAATTTATAAAAAAATGTAAGTTATAAAATTTTGAATAAATCAAAATAAAAAGCTGCAATTCATCGGCCCCTAATTCAATTTGTATATATGTTGTAGGGTATCTATTCGGTAAGGGCAAGTATACTTACCCTAGGGTAAGTATACTTGCCCTGATTTTTTAGGGTAAGTATACTTGCCCTGATATTTTTTAGGGTAAGTATATTTGCCCTGATATTTTTCAGGGCAAGTATACTCACCCTGTTTTTCGGCTTCCAAAAAATGAAAGATACCCTAACTTTGTATGACCATTATATGCACAAGTTATTCATGGGGGTGAGTGAGTTAAACGTTTCGCCTATTGATCTGAGTGTCCGCTTAACTCCGTACGCATTTCGCCAACAATGGTGCTTCACTTTAATAGTTTCTGAGTTGTTGATAGTAGAATAATTGCAATTTAAAATCAGTGTTTAGACATTGTACACGATTGGGGTTTGATCTGAAGGGAATTATAGTGAATTTTCACACAAATATGTTATTTAAATAAGTGTTATCTTTAAATGCTAACACAGGTTAAGAAACTCAATTTAAACTTCTTTTATTTTATAGCATTAAACACTATTTATATTTATAGTTTCACAAATTGTCAATATCTCCAATGCATTTATTCTCTTTATATGTTTACATTTGAATATTCAATTTAATTTATTACTGCTTTTAAATCAGCTCATCTGCAAAAATGAAAGTCATATCTGCACGCTAGATAAATCATTTCCCTTCACCTTTACTCATTTCCATTACAACATGGCTAAATTGACAACGTGTGCTCTGGGAACATTTGCATATTAAAAAGGTAATACATATTTGCATAAAGGTCATGTTTTTGCTAACGCACAACTACGTCAAATTACATTAAAACGACACATATATTTTCAAAAGTAACATCTTCCCCTTAATTAATCATAACCATCAAATGTTATTAATTTTTATTTCTACAAGAGGGCCCGAGCGAAATGTTTAATGTCAGTAGCAAGATCGAAATGATCTACTTATTGATCCAGAGCGAAACGTTCTACTCTTCGAGGCGAAGTGTTCAACTCACCAAGTCCCAAAAGTAATCACTCTAAGGCTGTTTTAGTAATAGCATGACTTAACCTTCAATTTCAATTGCAATCAATAATCATTTACACAATTACTAAGCATGAGGAGCGAAAAGTCTTACTCACACAAACCCTCGAAACCTTTAACTCACTTACTTAAATGAATAACTCGTATGTCTATACCAAATCAGGGTATCTTCCATTTTTTGAAGGTCAAAAACCAGGGTAAGTTTACTTGCCCTGAAAAATATTAGGGCAAGTATACTAAAACGAATAGATATCCTGTAACATATATACTTTCCCAATGCATCTCGAAATGTACTTGGAAAAAATTCTCACATACATCGAAAATGGCCGCAGTTCTTTATAAATAGCACATAGATAACTAAGGTAAATATCCACTGATGCTTGTTTCTCCACAACATCTTACTGATCTGAACTAATTTACGGACCGACCCACCTCTTATATGTTATATTTGTAGAAACTTGGAACATTTCTAAACATCGATACAGGATCAACAGAACGAAACGATGTTTGGTGTAACTTCTTCCTGAATGATCTGCGCTCAAGATTTCCAAAGGTGAATTGTAAAGAATATTTGTCTTAACAGGAGGTATATTCTCGAATGAATTAGACTTACGTGGTTAGGATTCGGACATAATCAGATTGTTTTTTTTTCGGTCCAATCTCATTTCTAAACTTTTAAAATGCTCTTGGGAAATGTTTGTTTTATTATAAGAATACATATTTCATATAAATATATAGAAAATAATTATATTTTACAGCAAATATTTATGTTTTATATCAAGCCAATATCTGTAGCAGGTATTGAGTAGTTGACCGTCTTAACATTTTATACCATCCAAATCTGATACTACCCTTATCTACATGACTTTTGACTAGAAAATATCAACATTATTTATATTTTTGATATAGTACACACTTCGCGTTTGAACTTATTTCGAGCAATCTAACAAAACACAAATTATAGTTCTAAACATACTACTCACAGGAAGGAGCCTTTTTTGTACAAGATAGGTCTGGGACGTGTAGTCGGGTAACCGACAACCGCCTCGGGTACCCGAACCCAAATTAGGGTTCGGGTACCCGAAATGTTGCATTATTGGAATAATTGAAAGATAAATAAAACTCACTAGAATGTTCTTTTCAATGCAGTTTTAAATGTTTCAGACATCTAAAGCCTTTTAAATAGGTGTTCAATAAGATTTTTGATATAAATTAACACGATACGCCAATATTGTCAGTACTCTTTATCACGTGAAACGTTTCAAATGGATTTTAAGGATTAGGATAGATACACAGCTTTGTGTTGTCTGCACGAATTTGGTTTCAAAAATAAACTGATTGATTTGAACTATGAACAAATCATGAAGTACCTGGTCGCTATAGAAACACTTAACACTAAACATTATTATTTTTATCAGCTGCTGATCCAATGAACAAACTGATTATTTGCATTTTGCCGAATGCTTACTTTAGAATGCTTGGATCTCCATAAAATGCTAAGTTATTGAAGGGTATCCCACAACACTTGTTTAAAAAATGTGAAATTACTGTAGAACAAATTAGAATTACGAACAACACAATAATGGTTTTTGAACATTACAATTTTGTCAATAGGTTTTTACTTTTTACAAGCCAGCTGAGCTGTTTCTTCAGCTAGGAACAGAAAAGGAACACCTGTTTGCGAAAATTGAAAAAATGAATATAAATGAAATACCTAACATATATTGCAAGGAACCGTTTATTGAGGCATGTTTAATCAATTTCAAAATATGACTATTCATCACGAAATTTGAGAAGTTATCCAAAAATATATTCCTTACACTGCTCAAAGCTAGAGGTTTTTTCTCAAAAATTCAAAGCCAGGTGTGATTTGATGGGGAACATATTTTTTGAGGAACAGATCGCGGGATGCTCTTCGTTGTTGAATGTTTAATTCTTCAAATTATCATGTTTTTGTACGCAAATATTCACATTTAAAAAAGATAGATTTGCATATTTTTAAATTATCGGGTCGTTTTGTTTGTATTTTTGAAATTATTGCTTTTAATTAAAACTAAATAGCAGTTAATCCAATGTCGCAAAACATGAAAAAGTTACAACTTGGAAAAATAATGTAAATTGTAATGGAATAATGGAATTTTTGCAGGTATTCAAATACAGGATGTCGTTGTGTATTATGCACTCAATTCGATTTATTTTCATTTAGCACAGCATAGAGGAACAAATCAAGGCGTTTTGCAAGGTGTCACTTGGATCACATCATCCACTTATAGTCGCCTGTTGCGCGAAAATAGCCCTTCAAGTCGTGAAAACAGCAAAGAAAGTAAGTTTTACAACTTCAAGTTGTCAACTGTCTTACAGTATCTATCGAAACCCCTTATCATAACATAATTAAGAATGAATATTTTGCGATACGTTCTGGTTTTATATATGTTCCGCGTTTCATGCACGAAAGTCAGTTAAACATTTTTTGTGATATCACTAGAATGATTTTGCATTTGGTTTGATTTAACATAAGGCTACTCCTCTATAGACCAGACATAGCACAGCGGGAGATCCGGTGATACAAACATCTGGATCTAACGTGGGGGTTGTTGCATTACATATGTATATGTATTTACTACATCGCATCATTTAAGCATGTTTAAAGCTTTAAAGTATATTTATTTTCATAAAACCAAAAATAAAATATTAAACATTAAGTTACGAAAAATAACTATTGACCCCGCTTGTGTT
>LQRL01062580.1:19618-29643 GCA_001703475.1 Hydroides elegans | reverse complement strand
AAGTTATTTAGATATCAAAATCAACCAGAAACAACCTCTAATAAAAAACCTATGTCGTCAATTATAAGTGGTGCAGGACTTTTGTTCGCCCCTTTATATAACAGCTTACTATAATACCGCTATATTTCTTTTTGGCTAGTTAAAAACTGTAAAAATAATAACACGCACAACTGGAGCCATTGTTTTGGTTTAAAGTAGAAACACAAGTCCCCCCCTTCCAAATTTAATCTAATTCTATTTTGGACTGAACGCCAGAAAAATTGTCCTAATTAGTTATGACTTTTAAGCAAAATGTCACGAAGTAAAATAATTCAATTTGGTCTCTTACAATCGAGATAGTTTTAGGTTCTGGCCAAACCTGGAGCTGCGGAGAGCGACATTGAACCTGGTCCTTATATACTCTTTGCATGACTCGAATAACTTAAAAGGACTAAACATTTGAGTTTGAATATCTGTTTGATGAATAAATATTTGGATACATAATTGAAATGGTAAAGCTGTTTTTGCGTAAAGATCAAACATCTCACTGTCCTTATAAATACTTGCTAAATATGTTTACTTAATTTTATTCCTAACTTTATAGCATATAAAACTAGCATATATTTGTTTCTCAATTGTTTGGCGCGCTGTTTACTTGTCGGCAACACATTTTTAGATATACAACAAAATCCATACCAGTTTACTCCTATTAAAAATAATGACTTTTAATTTAAAAGCATCATTTATTACAACCTTATGTAGAAGTCTATATGAAATTAAGCATACACTTTTCTTATTCTGACTCTAAGGGCCTGGCCAGACTTATTGCGACGAGCGATATCACTGCGAAATGGAGCGATTCGAGTGGCCACACTTTGAGCGACAACTAGCGATTTTTGAGCTATGTTTTTTTTTAATATGTAAAATTGATGGGTAATGTTGTTAACCGACAGGAGTATTTTCAAACTTTAAATATCTAGGCAGTATATTCATGCAGTCAAGCATAGACTACGATGTTTATATGGTTTGTTTATCATGACCAAAGTACATTTTTAGGTATCGAGACATACATATTTGAGCATGCGAAAATAACTTGATTATTTTTTTTTAAGTATTTCAGGCTATTATATAATGTTAAAGGAAAGGAAAAAACTTTTATTTCTTATGTGTAGAAAACAAGAAAAACGATTTTATATTCATCCGTTGAACGCAGCTAGAAAACTCGATCATGGTGTTCATCAATCTTTGGGTTGTGCAACACCTCATGCTTTTGCTGGGTGTAGCATAGAGGTCTCATTCGAAATTTCGCCATGGCAGAGCTATGTATTTCAGGTTGAATAAAGCATTTTGGGTAGAAAATCAAATTGTAAATATGCTATATTTGGAGGTTGTATATCTCTATTATTCATCTTTTCTATTATATGTGCTTCAAAATATAGCTTAACATAGTTGCTGAGAAAATTTGATTTTCATTGAAAACATTTGCGGAATTCCGTTTTCGAAATTTCGCCACTCCAGCATTTAAAGGTTTCTGCAGTAATGAAAATATTTTTGATCTTATGTTGAAAATGGTAATTAATATTTGAGGAAATTGGAAACACCTTGTAATTTGTTGGCATGATTCTGATCTGGTTGAACGTTGTTTGACAGGGTTTCCCAAGAGATTGTGTCTACCATACCATTTTGATCTTTTTGCTGACAAATATGACATTTCGATATATATTATATGTATTAATTGTTTAAATCACCTTAAATACACATTATTAGAGTGCTGTATTACATAAAATCTATACATTTACTATTTTGTTAGTGCAGACGCTTTAATGCCCATAGGCTAAATGCATTACAAAATGTTTTTAAAGATATTTGTCGAAGTACCCGCATTTATTGAGGTATAATCTAATAAGAGTCCCAGGTGCATACACTTCTAGCATAAGACAGCACTGTATTGAAGGTTTTCATGTGCATTTCCTTCAAAAAGTACATACGGCACTCACTTGTCGCAAAATTGCCAACGAGCTAATACACATTACTGGGTAGAGTAAGAAAAGCGAGGTAGAGCGTATGTGTATAAAGCAAACGCTTATACTTATATTCATATAGAGTCTAGTACATCATAATACCTTAACATACTTATTTGTTAGAGTTTATGTGATAACATTGTGTAAAAAATACATAGGGTGGCGAAATTTCGAAAATGATACATCGTCATTTATTTTTGCTTACATCAATATATAACGTTTAATTATCAATATAACACAATAAAAGTTAATATATCTATTCAATATAGATTTAGATATATAACAAATATCAAATGAATCAAACAATTTGCTTTATTCGTGAGATATTATACTCCTCATGCAAATATCATTGGTCCAGACTGGCGAAATTTCGAACGAGACTACTAAGCCAGAATTCTGCCTCGGTAATTTTTCGAGGATACCTGAATATTGCCTCGGAATTTTTACGAGGGTACCTAAATCATACCTCGATAAAGTCAATTTCTACCTCGGTCATTTTTCGAGGGTACCTCAATTCTGCCTCGGTAATCTTGATTTACCTTCGAAATTACCGAGGGTTTCGACCCTTATGCTACACCCTGCTTTTGTATAATATTTATAATTTTTTCGGTAGACCTATCATCCTGGCTGAGTTTGATGGTTTTATTTGATTTTTTACCCATCATTTAATATCACAAATTGATATGCAAAAATGACGACGAAATGTACATAAAAATCCCATATAAAAAGAGAGTCAATACATGATTGTCAAGAGTCTATAATGTTGTTTTATTTGGGATATATTTATCACACATTGTATCAATAGACTTCAGATTAAAATAAAGTGTGGAATTTATAGTCTATTAACATTGACAAAACTCCTTGATTGGAATGTAATCGCAAGGCGCGACAAAACGCAAGGAGCGACGCCGCTTGTGATTTTGAAACAGGTTGCGACAACATATTTCAACTCCAAACCCCTTTGGAAATGAGGGTTTAAAATCAAAAAAACTTTAGTTTGTTCTATCGCCATAAATCGCAGCAAATCGCTTTAACTGTGGCCACTTAGGACTGCGCGATATTGAGCGATTTTGAAAACATGACTAAGTCCCATAAAGAACATATAAGGACAAGAATCGCCGTCGCTCCTCGTCGCCGAAAGTGTGGCCAGGCCCTAAAGCTCTGTACAGAATGAAAAGTTCGCGCATCAAACCACAATTTTGTCGCACAATCATTACACTAAGATTTTCGCGCAAAACTTAAAATTTCAAATTAACCCTAACGTTTCAAAATCGAATCATTTATAATGTATGATAAAAATGTGTGCCAATTACCGAATATAGGCATGCTACATTAAAAAATAACGTCAAAAAATGGATTTTTGTGAAATTTCTGGGCTGAAACTTGCATGTTTTCCTGCTCAAAACGAGAAGCGCGTTTAAGACAGCCCGAGTGTTCATATCAAGTGCGAAAATAATTTCAATCCAAACAATGGTCGAAAAACATGTCGCCGTTTTTGAATGAAAACATAGTACTTAATCCTTTGTGTTCATCCGTTTTCGCACTTAATATTTGCTGCGATTCTATAATCGCCCAATACAATCTGTGACAAAATAAACCTTTCCAAAATGCTTAACATTAAATGGGAGAACCAATTCTAATATCATTATAAATGATGGTTTTAGTGCGAAAACCGGTGAACACTCGTTGTGACTGTTCGCGCATAAAATAGGCACGATTTTTTTCATTCTGTACAGAGCTTAACACTATATTGAACAATATAAATATTTAGCAAACCTATTATCAATTATATTTCAAATATGAAACCAAATACCAAATGTACTCACTCAGCTAGCGACATGCCGGATGCCTGCACGTCCTGCAATTTCGACACAACGTTGATGGCCGCGATGTGCAGCAATGTCTGAAACGCCCTCATGTTTCCGCTCACGGTTGTCCGTCAACGCGTCTTTTTGCAGAATGTCTGTGCGATGTTGAATGTTATAAGGGGTGCTGAATCGCTGGAGACGCAATGTGCAGAAATCGTTGGTTGATAAATATAAAATATATTTTTCAGTATAATCATATGTTGATTGCCTTTCTCAGTTTGTTTAGATTTTATCGGTAGGCCAACCAATCGCAAGAACTCGAAGATGGTTTCTCTGTGAGCGGAACGCGTGCACTGTATTTCAAGATTTTTGAAAACTCCGCTTTAGTTTATTATGATGTATAATTTTGATTGGTTTATTCTTTTTTTAGGGTTTTGACTTTTTAGTTGCAAAACACGCATGCGTAGAAATGATGTTCCCGTCTGACCAATGTCATATGAAGACCTTGTGAATCAAGAAACGTAACTACTTTTTAATAAATGTTTTGTTTGTCATAAATCATTTTATATAAATAGAATGGTTGTCATTCATATCAAATTATTATCCAATTAAATTTCAATTAAAACATATCTTGAAACATGTTTTATTAGTATTAATTGCAATAACATAGTATGCCGTCTGCATGTCAAATTGTGTGACAACCTGTTTCCTTTCTTAACAAAACCAGGCGGTCATTCCAATGATATGATTTTACAATTATTTCCATGTATCAAAAACATATTTCTCATTTCTCAAATAATCATATCCATCTTCTATATCAAATATCGCTGACATCATCCAGATACCATAATGTTCCATATAAGCGATTCACATAAATGTATTAAGTATTTCGTGACCCGACCGGGCACCTCACAATTGAAACACTAATTGACCACTGGAGACTGGCAGGGTCATTTGCTCTTTGCATTCTTTTCTCGACAAAATATCCCAGAGTCCTTCAGACTCTCCCCTATCCCTTAATTGTTTTCCACATCATCTCTTGATAGCCGATGTGCTTATATGCGGCTGTGTAAATGGAATCGGTCCACTCGTTCATATATTCATAAGCACGCGAGGACGGCGGGCGGAGAGTTGTTGAATTGGTCGGTCAGGCCATTAAATGTTGATCCAGTTTTCTGTAACAAAAAAAAACGTTGCAAAGAATGTTTATTACAATAATCCGAACAAAAATATGTAACTATGATAATTATAAACATTTTAAAACACACATTTTTGTCTGATTAATGTTATATATATAGATTAGAATGATATACATGTCCATGTGATGCATGCATATGTAATTTAAGACGATACAGGAAAACTATTTGAAATCGTAAATCGGTTTAAAACGAGAATAATTTAGACGGGTTTATCAAACAGAGAATTATGGATAAAAAATTGCAAACTCCATTATTCACGAAACTCATGATATATAAGGGAATGCACGGTTTGAAAAGCATATAAGGTTCAGCGTATTTTCTAAAGAATGCAATTAATTTATTTCTTGTGATAAATATCTTTGCGTTTTCCTCATTGAGACTTTGGTACAGAACCCTGTGTATGTTTTTATGGATAATACGCATAGCTAGGTGAAGAGTAAGGATGTCAAAATCTATTTGTTTCTGTGATGGCTTGACCTTAATTTCCTTTACCAAAGGGCCGAATCGGTGCAAATATTTTACTCAAATTTTCCTCTGTTTATCGACTAATAAGAACGTAAATATTGTTGTTATTTTATGAATACTAGATTATGAGTAGAATATTGATAAAAAGGTGGCTTTTGCCAACAGATAGGAGTGTCCTCGCTGTTAATACATGTATGTAGCACAATATATTGTTTTAAGATTATCATACCATATCTACTGTTTTTTATATATATATATATAAACATGTTTTACGCAAAATAATGCAAAATAATTTGTTCCATTGCGAACAAAGACTAAGCTACAGAATCAATATATTTGAAATGTTTCTTATAATACGAAACATCTCATTATTCCTGAAGGCTACCTGTATAAGATTATGCTGTCTTTTCCGCAAGAGTAAGCGATTTTATAAATAGATCATGATGAGCTAGTGAGTTAAACGTTTCCGTCATAGATATCTTAATCCTCTCATTTTTCGGCCATCGTACAGTGCAATATGGGGAAGTCGCAGGATTGACCACTATTAATTAGTTTTGAGTCTTTTAAATGATTTACATTTGCACATTAAAGTTTTGTAAAGGTAAGCAAATGAGGATTTAGATCAACCGATGAGCATTTTATACACATTAATATTCTTTCTCCAACTTCTCGGCCATCGTACAGTGCGATATGGCATCTCTAGATGTTCCTGCTATGGGATGGACCACTTTTAGCATTGCTTCTGTCAAATGTATCTGTCTCAATTAGACGGCACACGCAAGAAGTCTCAGAAATTGGCTGTCGCTATTTTGACATGATACGTTGCGTGTTTTATAAGCAGGAGGAGAGTAGGGTAGATCAATCAAATAATTACAGCAGCGATAATCCTGGGCTAAAAAATCACAGCAACGATGCACTGTCCCCCAATGGATTTGATATGAATGTAAAAACTAATATCCAAATTTTACGTTTAAATTTAAGAATCTAGTTTGGAGAAAGTAAAATATACAAAAATACTTTTATTCGCATTTTTTTCTTCTAAAAAATGAAATATGATAAAACAAATCATTAGAATAATTATGTGGTGTTCCAAAAGAAATAGTTTTATATCTGGACAGGAGATGTTTCGTGTCCCATTTCAGGGTTGGTAAAATGTGCTACAGGTGTATGTCGTGTTTGTGTTTTAAAAAAAACAATACCTTGGAATTATATCAAATGAAATAATAACTTTTCGTTGATGTAGAATCAACATGTTTTTTTTTTAATTGTTACAAATATAGTGTTTCATAAATATATCATGGTGTTTAATACAATATATTACTTAGATGACTTATGATGTATTTCAATATTCATCAAAATAAATATATATAGAGTGACTAAGATGTAACATAAATAGTTTTAAATTCAACAACTAAAATTGTTCCCTGGCAAACTGGGCGCCTGTCCTGTATCATCCCTTTCCCCATGCCTTATAAAAAAGCGACACTTTTTTACTATGCCAGGGATTTGCTCCCCTTCACAACTAACCAGGCCTGTTACTGACACTTTCATGAGAGTCGCGGAAATCTATTCGGTGATTTGGCGCTAGACCCTGTTGCCTTGATTCGTTTTAGATCCCCGTGTCAAAGTAGTTTAATTGCAAAAGCATCAGTCGCCCTGATAAAAATATGGACACAACTACTACAACATATAAAACATGTCAGATAAACCCAAAATCGATATGTTTTTCAGCTTGGTCTTTCCAGACCAGAGTTGCAATGATCAAAGTGGATTTCTAAGCCGTATTTTGTTACCAGTTCATTCGGTATATTAACATGGAAACGTTTCTTGTCAAATGTTTGAAAGTGTTGATTTTAAAATTGCTCTCTATTTACATTGGCAAAATGTGTATAATTAATTAAAATGTATATTTCAAAAAACGCTTCCGAGCTTGATTGAGCTTGATTGAGTGAGCAACCTTTGGATTAACATACCACAAAGTGAGTTTTAGTATCGATGCATTACGAAAGGAAGGATTCACTTATAAAACACATGTATTATATGATACAAATGTATTTCCAATATGCAACAATCACCTGATAATTTGTAAACCACAAATTAGATTATATGTACAAGAGTCATGGTCATAGATTCCAAATAAATTACAGGGACACAATCCTTGTCCTATCAATACGATTTATTTTCACCAAAATCATAGGAGCTACCAGAAATTGAATATACAGATTGCTACAGGTTTAGAAAAGTTATTTAAGATGTATATGTGTATGTTAATCTGATTACTAGTAACAAGCATGGAAAGAAACAGGGCGAATGCAATTTCCGTTGTAATTATATACACAGACAGTTTTAGAAGCAATTATTTTGTTGAAATGTGGTGCAGTTCTGACAGGTTGTAATGAACGTGAGACATTGTTTTTGAACATTCTTTATTCTTTAAAGCGAGTTATGGAAAGAACAGCCAATAACACTATGCTTACCCAGCATAAGTTTGGGACTAAAAGTTCATTTAAAAATAAATGAGTTAACGAATCAAGTTATATTTTATCAAATTGTGTTCATAATTTGAAAATGCAATATACGTTATTTTATTATTGTATTTTGCCTTGCCCAAATTGGTGTAACTTCTATGAAATTTAGGGTTTTTACATTGGACTTAGCCTAAAAAGCCGAAAACCGAGAACAGTTATTTTCATATTTTTATGTCTAAATCTCCGAAAATAGCACTTTCAAATGCTAATATGATAATTATTATGCTGATTGGAATATGTGATGACATTTTTTTCACAAATTAAAGCGAATAAAGAAAATCGTTTTTGCAGTTTTTCATAAAAACTAGGAAATTATCTAAGATTCTTGAAAAGTTCCCAAGTGTGAGCATATTTAGAGCAATGCCTCAAAGTTCTAGATTTTTGCCCCTTGTAAAGAATTCATTTCTGTATAACGTGCATGTATTTTAAAATCAAAATATTGAAAATGAAACGAATTATCGAGGTAAACGTATCTTGGATAAGCATATTAGTACAAACACAACTGACGTAGTTTGGTACAGACGTCTATTGGTATGTTGCGTTGAAAACCGTAAATTGTTCATATAATAAACAAGGTATGTGACTGTTTTACTCGTGATATCCAATAACTTTGATTATATCCATATGATTATATCTAAGAGATTACTACAAGGAAACCCTAAGTTGCTTATCATGGGTCGTCACACGAAATAAAATTATCTCGGTTATTCCGTCATTCGATCATTCCTTCCAAGATGGTCAACTGTAATCCACGGATAACTGCAAATGACATGTACAATCAACACCACAATTGGACACGGATATTGTCGATATTGGGCACTAGTATTCTATTCGCCAACTCGTTGTCAATACGTTATGTATTTGCAAAAGAAAGACTGACGCGGATTACAGCGAGAGGAAGAGAAAGCGAAGCGACGTCGAGGAACGCGATCAAAGCTCATTTTAGAACGATATTATGTTGTCGTAACGTAAAAGTGCGATTTGAAAATCTGCCCTATACCAACATTGAACAACCGTTTTTTACGTATGTTTGACGTTGAGTCTTTCAATGTCGGTTGAGCCCGTATCCCTTTAATTGTGATAAAAGTCTATGACAATATGTATATGTTCTTCTAAAGAAAGTGTAAAAACAATAATTGATAAACTGAATAAATAGACAAATGACTATTGAAATTGTAATATTATAGATCATTTACACAATTCGTGTATTTGTTTCTGTGACCTAAACCAATCCCAGTAAGATAATGAAGCTGTACTACCCAATTTAACCAAGAAAACGGTATTTTGCGAACAAGATGCTCAAATAGATAGATTTTCAAGGACATTACTTTCTTTGGATCGTATATCTATTCCTTTACAGTGACAAATTATTCGCATCCCAAGGCCACTCGTAGTTTCTAACTTTATTTGTGACAGTTAGTAGACAGCTTTACAGCTTTAATAGTACATATAAAGCGAATGAAACGATCCACTGTTTACCACTGATACTGGGTCATTCAGCCTTGGCAATAAACACTGCGACGTCGATGGAAAAAGTGACCAAATTTAAAATTAAGACTAGATAGATGGTGTGCTTCTAAAAAAGCACAATTATCTGCAATCTTTTTCTTTCCTATATTTGAATATAATGTTTCATACTTTTGATTAGTTTTTATAGGCAGAACATACATAACTACTTTGTTATAGCTTTATCAAATAATTCACAATATAGATGTCATTTAATTAAAACATAAAGTTACAATAATTGGCTTCAACGCGAAGTGAGGTACTGGGCAAGATGAGTATCGAGTATGTGTCACAGTGCTTTTATATAGCGAGCCTTGATTGATGACGTCAATGACGTGTGCAGTATAAGTAACACACCCCTGTATATGAGCCAATTAGGGGCCAGAGATTCCACTCAGTGGTTTCAGCAAGGCGAAGAAAACTGACATTTAATTTTAGGGGTGGGTGTCTTAAAAGTTAAATATCTTCTATATCATTTATAAATTCGTTATCAAAATATCCTATGTTCCACGTTCGATG